>WOVY01004263.1:0-15000 GCA_013436015.1 Rhipicephalus annulatus
GAACTTAAGAACACCGGAAACTACGGCAGTTACATCAAGCACTACGACAAACGAAAATAACATCACAAGCAGATTTGCGGCTTAAGGATGGTCGTCAAGAACGAAAACACAACTGAAGGAAATACCAAGTCAAACACATGAGCCATATTCGTAGAGGAAAGTCACAGGAGTCTATTGTACCAGATATCAAGGCACAATGTACAATCCTACGGACGGAGTTTACCACCACAGAAAACCACAAACACAGTAAGTAAACGCTACCGTTGCAAAATGCCACGAACACAGACACCATACCATCAACTTCGGTTCTCGCAAAATCAAGCTGGAAACAATGCTTCTGTCTCAGCCACGACACAGAATACAGCGCCCACGACATAAAATTTGGCACCTACGACGTCCAACCTTCAAAGGCTACAAGGACGTCCAAGCTCGTTCGTCTTTCGCAGCTGCTGAAGCCGTGTTATGGTCAGTGCAGTTGTGCAGGACGCAGGTATATTTTTTCAGAACGCCACAGTCAGTTTCGGCCACCAGAACTGTTGCGTTAACCGGACTACTGCACTCTCCCATGAAGTCTTTGAAAGTTTATGGAAATCCTCTGGAGCACAGGACCAATTGTCAATTTTAACATTTGTGACTTTTCAACCTCTCCTTGTTTACTTGTTCTTGTTCGTAATTCATGCCTTCTTTCAAGGGAGGGGGAATCGTGTGACGTATTAAGGGATAGTTGGTAGAGGCGGAGAAGGGAGAAGTGCTGAATGAAATAAAACATGGCGTGTGAGCCAGGTCACTCTGCCATTCAATATAGCGTCACACATATATATATATATATAATATATATATCATATATGATATCTATATATATATATATATATATTATATATATACGTGTGTGTGTGGTGTGGTGTGTGGGAGTAATAATTCAATCGGCCAGTTAGTCTTCTGAAGGTATGGATATGCACAACGGGAGCGTTGTCAATAAGGATAATATATTTATTTCCCAACAGTTTCGGGAGGGGTCCTCCCTTCATCAGGGGATGAGTTATACTAACATGAACTTCCAAACGTTGTTGCTGCGCCGCGTCCCTCTCGCCTTGGAAGATGTTTGCGAGAGTGAGAGAGAACTAAAAAAAGAAAGAAAAAAAGAAAAAAAAGAAAAAAGAAAAAAGAGAAGAAAAAAGACGAAAAGCATAAAAGAGAAAAAAGAAAAAAAAGAAAGTAAAAAAAGGAAGAACCACTGTCACACCGAGAACAAAACCAAATATCCGTGTACGTCCACATCCGTTCTAATCCCGGGCTGGTCAGTTTTCGGCGTGTGGTCGGGCCACGCAAGATTGTCGCCGTGGTGGCGGGAGGGGTCCGTGACGGCGTGCGTAAGGAAAAAGGTTCCCCTTAATGGGCGGTCGGCTCTCTTTCATCTTTGTCCGTTTCTTTTAAATGGTCATCAAGTGGTAGGCGAACAGAACCACTTTGTATGTGCACGTGAAAAAAAGAAAAAAGAAAAAAAGAGAAGTGAAAAAAAGATAAGAAAGGACAGTGTACACGTACGAGTCAGTCAGAAAAAAAACAAGCATGGTCTCCAGCTATCAAACTTTCTCACCAACTTCCTCCTGGCTTACTTCTCGGAGGCAGGAGAGTATTCCGTGGTCCTCGTTGATGCCGGCTACTAATGTTCGAAATTTGAAAATAAAATATGCCTCACGCTGTTCGCGCTCGCGTCTGTTGAAAAACCGGACTGCGAAAGAGTTACGCTGATATTTTCAAAACTGTGGTTTGGCAGACGCAGATGTCTAGATAAAGGTAACTTCAGCAGTAAAGTGGCGTGGTACCGGTGATTATTGAACCGCAGCCGAAATGGCGTGTCTGTTTGACCGATTTGTTCTTGTCCGCAGATATTGCAATGTAGCATGTATATTACCTTACTGGAGTCACAATTGAGGCTTCAGTTATGCAGAATTTGAAATCCGAGAAGTTCGCTTTGGATTCACGTGTTGAGACTATCTGTGGGCATACCTTGCATCGAGCTTTCCGCAGGGATGTCACCCTGATTGAATTTCGGGGGGTGTTTGTTTTTGCTCTGACAAGAATGTCCTTCAGATTTTTATCCCTGTGGTACACCACGTGAGGTGGCTTCGCGAAAATAGAAGTTAGTCGTTTGCTTTGCCTGATTATGTTGAAATGGCGGGAAAGTATGTTGTTGATTCGTGGCGCTGATGAGGAGTAAGTTAGTACAAGGTTTGTTTGGGAAGTCGTTTTAGATACTTTGTTTGGTCTCTTAATTATATCATTCCTGTTCACGTTGTGAGCGCGTAGTATGGCATCGTCGATAATGTCTTCCGGATAATTTTGTTTCAATAAGGAATGCTTTAGGTGTTGTGCGTGTCTGTCAAATTCCTGCATCTCGGTGCATATTCTTCGGCACCGGTAGGCCTGAGAATATGGAATACCCGTTTTGCAATGCTTTGGGTGGCTGCTGATGAAATGTAGGTACATTTGACGGTCTGTAGGCTTTTTGTAAAGGTTTGTTGACAAGCGGTCATTTTTGACCGTGACAGTGACGTCCAAGAAGTTAATGCTAGTTTGGAAATTTTGTGCGTGAATTTAATTGACGGGTGGCACTTGTTAAAATCCTCTATGAAGCGGAAAAGACTTCCCTCATCGTGGTTAAATATCATAAAAATATTGTCTAAGTATCTTCTGTAGTAGAAAGGTTTCAAGGTGCGTCGCTCAATGAATGGGATTTCAAGTGAAGCCATAAAGGTGCTCGCGAAGTTTGGGGCCAATTTTGTGCCTATTGCAGTGCCACTGACTTGAAGGAAATGCTTGCCATTGAACTCAAAATGGTTTTAATTTAGTACAAGTTCAAGTAGTGTAAACAGTACCTCGCCACTTACACTCGTTGATGAGTCAGGTTTTACATATTCAGAAACCATAGCCGCTATTCCGTCATGGTGGGGTATGTTGGTGTACAGTGAGCAGACGTCCATGGTCACTAGAAAACTACCACCTGGGATGTCAAAACTTGAAGTTTCGCAGATGAAGTGACTGGTGTCCTTTAGGTAATACGGAAAATTTGGTGGTATGTTTTCATTAAGGAATTGATGAATTCTGATATATTTTCTGTTATTGTGCTGTTACTGGATACTATCGGACGTCCCGGATTGCCTGGCTTGTGTATTTTAGGGAGCAAATAGAATCGACCGGGAACAGAATGGGCCGGTAACATTGCTTTTAACATTTTGCCGGTAGTTTTCTCGTCCCGGCGGAGATTATTTAGGGTTACTTTCATCTCCCTTTCAAATTCGGGAGTCGGGTCCGTTGGAAGTTTTTTGTAGAATTTTGTGTCTGATAGTTGTCGTTCCCCTTCCTTTAAGTAGTCCGACGTGTTTAGAATTACTACGCAGCCCCCTTTATCAGCCGGTTGATGGTAATTTCAGTGTTTTTTCGTAGTTCATCGAGTGCCCTTCGTTCTGACTTTGATATGTTGTTTCGAGATGGCCGGTTTTTTTCATACGCTCTGATCATATCTTTTTGAACTGCTAATATATACATATCGAGGTGTTTGTCCCTCTGCTCACCTGGACACCATGATTTGTCACCACCAATCAATCTATTCTCGTTCGTACAGTCCTTGCGATCATGAAAGTGTTCACGGAGGCGGAGATTACGCGCAAAATTATCGAGGTCTTGGTACAGCTCAAGTTCACTAAATCTACCGGATGATGGACAAGAGGTTAAGCCTCTCGACAAAAGTTGAAGCTGAGGGGGTGGTGAGCGTTCTGTTGGACAGACTGAGGACATTTTCTCGTAAGTTTTTGGCTGCTCTTGGCTATCACGTGGCATGGGATTGTCACCGTCATACTCGAGGGTAAGGGTGTTTTGATTAGGATTTCACTGCAGTTTCGAGTTCCCATTTTTCTCCTCAAAATTACGTTGTGGTGCGGGTGGTCCCTGGCGTTCTTGTACGGCCTTATTGCTATTTTTTTGTTGCAGAGCAGTCGAGCTTCTGCAGCACCGATGACTTTTTAATCTTTTACTACTGAAATTTTCGCCTTTCTTTTTTAGTTCATATCTTTCTAGTTCTCTTACCTCATGCTCTCCGATATTAGATACCAATTTCTGCGTGGCCTCCGTCACACTGTATTCGGTGGCCTTACGCTCACTATGGTCCGCAATGACCCGAGTCAGTTGCAAGGACGCTTCTAGTAATATTTTTTCCCACTTCCCCTTTTCTGCTTCACTTAGTGTAGACATTGAGGGGTTGCAGGCTAGGCGGAGGCCCTTAGCGGCAATTTCGTGAGATAGATATTTGGTTAGTTGTTCCGCGTGTTTTTCGTATTGCACCCTTTTCCCGTTTTTCAATGATTTTCCTAATCGATAGAAATGAATGGGACCATGCGTGTTTAAGACTGCCCGTACCTTTTTCTTTCACCGTGTCATTTGGAAGCCGCCGCCTTGGTCTTCGCCGCATTTGTCCGCCTGGTGTTGTAAGGCCTCGCTGGTGGGAGCGGCGACATTGTCACTGCTGGGGCTCTGGATGGCTCTGTGTGTCGCTCGGCTCCTTGTTGTTGAGGGGGCTTGGTACTGGAGTTGTCCGTGCAAGCGATTGCCGGCGATCTCCATGCCGCCGACGTCCATCGCAGCTGCACCCTCATGTGCTGTGCCAGCAGCGCGACTCCCTCGAAGCTTGCATGTAAGCCGTCAGCAGCCAGGAAGCGGCGCAGCGGGAGTGTTGAGAAACCATGTTCGACGTACTAGACGCCTGCTCCCAACAACCCGTAGTGGCAGAGACGGCGGGCCTCTCTGCTGAATCGTTGTACCTCCATATTAAACGGATTCATTGATCGCCAGTTCGAGTCCCGCCGTCGGCGATTGGGTGCGCGTGGTAGTGGCAGATTAAGATGCAGAGTCTTGATGTTCGGGCACATCTGCCTCATTCGTTTTAATGCCTCCCCCAACTAATCCAGTGATATTGAAAAGCTGGTCTTCAGGATGTCTGTGGTGCCCACATGCAGAAAAACGTGTCCACCCGGTAAGGCAGGTACTCAAGTAGCGCCGGAATATCCGAAAACGTAGCACCGTCATAAGAGATGAAGCACGGCGTCGTTGGGTCGTTCGGGCTGAAGTGCGTCACTGCTGGGGCTCTGGATGGCTCTGTGTGTCGCTCGGCTCCTTGTTGTTTAGGGGGCTTGGCACTGGAGTTGTCCGTGCAAGCGATTGCCGCCGATCTTCATGCCGCTGACGCCGATCTTTATGCCTCCATTGCAGCTGCACCCTCATACATATATATATATATATATATATATATATATATATATATATATATATATATATATATATATATATATATATATATATATATATATATATATATATATATTAGACGTTGCGAGGAAGGAAGCTCACTGGCTCCGTAGTAACAACGGAAGCAAAAAGGCACGACTAACGAGGAAACACTTTTATTAATCACATACGTTTCGGCTGGTGGGCCAGCCTTCGTCAGTGTGGACGAAGGCTGGCTGACGAAGGCTGGCCCACACTGACGAAGGCTGGCCCACCAGCCGAAACGTATGTGATTAATAAAAGTGTTTCCTCGTTAGTCGTGCCTTTTTGCTTCCGTTATATATATATATATATATATATATATATATATATATATACATACATATATATATACATTACATATATATATATGTGTGTATGTGTGTGTGTGTGTGTGTGTATGCGCTCTATGAGACAATAATGCCAAGGATTGTATAGGGGAAGCTATTAGAACCAATGTAATGTATATAAGAAGAAAGAAAAGTGGGTGAAAAAATAACTTGCCGTTCCTGATCACGGCAACGTAATATAAGGTAATTTTTCATCCACTTTTCTTTCTTCTTATTTACATTATATTGGATCTAATATCTTCCACTATACATTTCTTGGCATTATTGTCTGTTAGATCTCACAAATATATATTGTTACGGGGAGAAAGCGTCTGAAAAATACCTTTACATTAGGTTAACAGGCAGGCATACAATATGGAGCCCAGTCAGCACGAGCTCGCCCTAAACATCGTCCTCTTTCGTATAATGTTCATTTGTGGCACCCAGTAGCTTCACCCCTGGTGGCGAAGGCACCGTCTCAGTGCTTGGTTGATTCAAGTATTAACGCTTCAGCCGAGTGACGTGAACAACGTCAGAACACGATCGCGCGCTGGTGGCGTTAAGAGGTTCAATTTCATGTCACGTCCGTGACTTGGCGCACCACACGGTATGAACCCGAGTACGGCAGTCAGCTTTTCGAACAGGCCAACACACCGTGACGGCGTCTAGAGAAGGACAGTGTCACCTCTACTGAAGTGGACATCACGATGGCCCGCGTTGTAGAGCAGTCGTTGTCGTTCCTGTAAATCGCTCAGACGCAGGCGAGATATTTAACGTGCCTGTAAAGCTTAGAGATCACATCGCGGGCATATTCTGACGTTTGGCTAACTGCAGGAAAGAGCGTGTCAAAAGGGAACTTAAGTTCTCGTCCGTACAGGAGGAAAAATGGCGATAAACCTGGAGTATCATGCCGGGACGTATTATAGGCAAATGTCACAAATGGGAGGGCGGAGTCTCAGTCACGATAGTCGGAAAAAACGTACATGGCTGAGCATGTCCGTGATGGTTCTGTTTAGCAGCTACATGAGCCCATTGTTTTAAAGATGATACGCCGTTGTGAACTTGTGCTTTATAGCGCAGGAGTGTAATAGGTCTTGGATAACTTGTGATAAAAAGTAGCGACCCCATCGGTAAGCAGTCGCCGAGGAGCGCCGTAGTGTAGTATGACGTCTTCTAGGAGAAAGTCGGCGACATCGGTCAAACAACTGGTAGGAAGGGTTCGCGTGATGGCATACCAAGTGGTGTAATCCGTGGCCATTGCTAGCCACTTCTTTCCACTGGCCGATAAAGGGAACGGTCGTAGTACGTCAACACGTACCTTATAAGATGATTCGGATGGGATCTGATTGGGCTGAAGGCGTCCCACTGAAAGGGTGGTTGCTTTTTTTGCGGTGTTGACAGGATCTGCATAGGGCGGCGTAATGGCAGACGTATTGGTAAATACCAGGCCACAAGAAGCGACGTCGAACGCGGTCATGAGTTGTTGAAACTCTGAGGTGACCAGCTGTCAGAATATCATGCTACTGACAGTCTGACGCATATGTTGTGTGTGGTATGACGAACAGCAGCTCAGGTGCGTCAGGATGCATGCTGTAGCGATGTAATACGTCATCTTTGAGAAGGAACATACAGAGAGGCGGAGGAGTTGTGGGACTAGCGAGCCGAAGGATGATATCTATGAGGTGAGGATCATGGCGTTGTTGATCTGCGATGTTGGTGAACGTGGAAAGTGCCAAAACGCATATAGACTCATTGCTCTCCGGAAGGTCTGCTGGGTCTACTGGATGACGCGACAAGCAATCAGAATCCTCATGGTGGCGGCCTGACTTGTAGACAAGCGTGTAAGAATATACCTGTAGCCGTAGAGCCCACCGACCGAGACGTTCACTAGGATCTTTTAAGGACGACAACCAGCATAAGACGTGGTCATCAGTGACAACCGTCAACGGGCGTGCACACAATACGGCTGAAATTTAGCCACTGCCCAGATGAGCGCGAGGCAATTCGCGTTCGGCGATGGAGTAATTTCGCTCTGCGGGTGGTAAAAGACGGCTAGCGTATGCACTAACGCGCTCGCAGCCATGCTGTCGTTGGGCTAAAACGACTCCGATTCCGTTGCCGCTGGTGTTGGTACGCACTTCCGTTGAAGCGCGTATATCAAAATGGCCGAGAATCGGTGGCGTCGTAAATCTAGCCTTCAGTTCAATGAATGCTCTGGCTTGTTCAGGTCCCCACACAAAAGGTAACATTTTTATAGTAGTTCCATGAGCGGGCGTGCGACGTCAGCGAAATTCCGCCCAAATCTACGAAAGTATGAACAGAGGCCCACAAAGCTTCGAACGTCGTTCGCAGAGGACGGCACAAGGAAATCCTTGACGGCACAGGACTTTCTCAGGATCGGGACGAACACCAGAAGAATCGACAAGGTGTCCAAGGACAGTGAGCAGCCGGCGGCCGAAGTGACATGTCGACGAGTTTAGCTGAAGCCCTGCTTTGCCGAAAACCGAAAAAAAATTGTTGAGAGGCGCTCGAGGTAAGTTTCGAAAGTTGGCGAAAAAATAATGACGTCATCAAGGTAGCATAAGCAGATTGACCACTTGAAACCATGAAGAAAAGCGTCCATCATTCGTTCGAATGTAGTCTTGGCATTGCCTGTCCCGAGCGGCATTTCTTTGAACTGATATAGCCAGTCGGGATTTATAAAGGGTGTCTTTTCACGGTCCGAATCATCAGCTGATATCTGCCAGTACGCGGAACGAAGGTCGATGGAAGAGAAATAATTTGCTCCACTAAGGCAGTCAAGAGCGTCATCTATCCGTGCCAGAGGATACACATCTTTTTTTAACTTTGTAAAAATTTCTGTAGTCGACACAGAAGCGCCAGCTGTTATTCTTCTTTCTCACAAGCACAGCGGGCGAAGCCCAAGGACTTGAAGAAGGTTTCATGATGTCTCGGGTAAGCATCTTGTCGACTTCTTGCTATATCACGTGGCGCTCGGCGTAGGAAACCCGGTAGGATCTCCAGTGTACTGGATTTGCATCGCTGTGTTGATCCGATGCTTTACGCCGGTCGTTTGACCTAGGGGTTGGTCGTGGAGATCAAACACCTCTTGATACGACGCAAGAAGGCCAAGAAACGCAGACACAAGCTCGGCCGGGATATCAGAGGCAATCATTTTAGTTATGCAGTCGAGTGTAGTGCCCGACTGAATACTGGCAGATGGCGGTGTATCTTCTGTTAAGGCGGATATGTGGTAGTCGCCGGCCAAGGCAAGGGTGGCAAGGGATGTCCCTCATGGCAGCACTTCAGAGCAAAGTCCAAAGTTCACAATAGGGAGACATGCGCTGTTGTCCTTCATTGTGATGATGGTGTGGGGGAAATCAACATTGAGTGAACACAGGACTGTAGGATTAGGTGAAATGACATAATCGCCGTCAGCCACAGGTGGATCAGAAGAGACGTCGATATACGTCACAGTTCGAGAATATAGGCGAAAAGTCGGCGGAGCATAGCTTTGGCGGCGCAGGATCAGGAGGGTCCACGGCGTGTGGTAGGACAAGCTGAACAACACCAGGAGAACAGTCAATTAGGGCGGAATGCCCTGACAGAAAATCGAGTCCCAAAGTAAAGTCATCTGGGCAGTGGTCCAGTACGTAAACCAGAACAGTGGTATGACGTCCAGCAACAGTGACGCGGGCGCCACACATCCCAGTGACCACTGGTCTTGCACCATCGGCTACTCGGACAACAGTGATCGGAGCAGGAGTGAGCACTTTCTTGAGTTGAGCACAAAGACTAGAGTTTATGACGGATATCTGAGCGCCGGTGTCAATGATTGCTGCCACAGAAGTACCGTCAACACTTACTTTAATCAAGCTGTGTCCGGGTATTGTGTATAAAGGAATTTCATGACGAGTCGTCGAAGCAGGCTCACCTCTAGGTGCCGCGCCCGTCAGGGCTGGTGGTAGGAGGGCGAGGAGGAGCGACGTCGGTTAGTTGAGCGAGGCATGCGTTCAGAGGGCAACGGGGAGCGGTTTGGTTGGGCGGTCCCGGATGGCGAAGCATCATCTTGTTCCGCGTAGATCAGCATCCTACAACGAGCAGGTGGATGTCGTGTGTTGGCATAATGCGACCATGGCTTCGAATCCCAGGAAGTGCGGCAATGACGTGAAATATGGCCGACTCGTCCACAGTTGAAGAAGATCGGCCTGTCATCGGAAGATCGCCATTCTGCCAAGTTCTGGTAACGTTGGCGATTGTTCAGTCCGCGGGACATATTAGGTGTACTGGGCAGTCGGTAGTAAGGTCGGCTAACGGGGCATAGCGTCTGAAGTCCGGTGTTGGCCAGTTCCTGGCGCACGACACTCTTGATCAACGAAATAATGGCGCGAGAGTCATCGGGGGCTTTGACTTTGTGAGACTGGGGAAATGCTGCCTCAATTTTGTGGCTCACGATGCGCACAATAGTTTAGGAAGCAGCATAGGCTGGTGGAAAACGGGCGTCCTCGCAGGTAGATGTTGCAGCTGTACTGGGAAGACGCAAGAAGTGTGGAGTGATACGGCGACTTTTCGCGTCTACGAAGCATTAGCACTCATTATTAACGTCGTGTACAGTCGATGAGTTTCGAAACACGAGGAGATTGAAGGCGTCATCGGCGATTCCTTTGAGAATGTGCGCGACCTTTCCAGATTCCGGCATCTTGTCGTCAACCTTGTATTTAACGTGTGACTCGGTGCAGGACTGTAGTCGGCACGCTAGTTCTTTCTGCGCACCACGACGACGCCCAATCGGCTTGCCGAAGAGATCGATGAGTTTCTGTTTACAGATGTCCCAACTTGTGATATCTTCCTCGTGGTTGGAAAACCAAACGTTAGCTGTGCCATCAAGGTAGAAAATAACATTGGACAACATGAGCTTCGGATCCCAGTTGTACAGAGCGCTCACCCATTCATACAGCTGAAGCCATTTCTCTATGTCAGTACTGTCACTGCCCGAAAATTTGCCTGGTTCACGTGGTTGGGTCAGGACGATGGTGTGGCTAGTAGCGGCTGGATGCGGTGCTGTTGGTTGCGCGCAGTTGGACGAAGCACGGTTCGGGTAGTCTCAGAAGAATCCTCCTTCTCGTCTTGATCAGGCATCGCACAGGCAGCCAAGGAACGTCCGCTGCGTAGAATCGTCGTGGTTCTTGACTGTTGGGAAGACCCGCACTCTTCACCGAATTGTTACGGAGAGAAGGCGTCTGAAAAATAGCTTTACTTTAGGTGAACAGGCAGGCCCACAATATGGAGACAAGCCTGCACGAGCTCGTCCTAAACATCGTCCTCTTTCCTATAATGTTCATTTGTGGCACGCCGTAGCAATATATATACATATATATATATATATATATATATGAAAGTAGATGCGCTTTTACATAACTGTTTATTCCGCCGACGTTTCGACGGCAACCCCGTCTTTTTCAAGGCATAATATTTACACATATTCCGTGTCTTCTTCTAGCCTGTCGAGACAGGAAGGAAGGGGTCAAAAGAAAGGTAAAGAAAAAAAGAAACAGCGAAACGGGAGGAGAAACGTAAATAATTAGAGAAAATCTAGGAGAAGAATCAAGACCAACAAGACGTAATTGGAAAGGGCAGCATCTCAACAGGGTAGGGCAGAGGTAGATGAGCAATGCCAACATTGTCAACAATACCTCCCCCGCACCCTCTCTTCCCCAAGTGGGCAGTGTGCCGCCGTTCTTGTATTTCACCTTTCCGTGTAATCCACTGGCGGCTCGTTCCTCTTTGAAGTTTAAGACAAGTTAATTTGGAGAGCTTACGCGCTTCGAGTGCGTGCTGGTGGCGTCGGGAGAAATGAAAAAGCCGGAGATTGAGGCGCCGCCATCGATATTCATTATATGAAATGGCTCCTTGTCAGTGAAAGAACAAAATGTGCGTTAAACATTAAAAAAGAAAAAAAAGAAAAGGGGGGGACTGTACGACATCCGGTACAGTCACCACACAGTTGCGGCTCACTGGGAAGACATGCGCGCATGTATGAAAGAGTTAACGAAACCACCTAGCTGTCAGCTTCTTGTGAGTGAAGGAACGGAATGTGCGTTAAACTTAAAGAAGAAAAAAAAGAAAGAAAAAGGGAGGGGGGGGGCTGTACGACATCTGGGACCACTTATCTGTGCGTTCCGGCTGTGCTGCATGAGGCAAACCATTTCTATGTTGTCAGATACATGGGCTCCGCATCCAGCACCGCATCCAGCCGCTACTAACCGCACCATCGTCCTGACCCAACCGCCTATGCATCTAACAACATAGAAATAGTTTGCCTCATCCAGCACAGCCGGAATGCACAGATAGGTCCCGGATGTCGTACAGTGCCCCCCCCTTTTCTTTTTTTTCTTCTTCACGTTTTAACGCACATTCTGTTCCTACACTGACAAAAAGCTGACAGCTAGTTGGTTTCGTTAACTTTTTCATACATGCGCGCATGTCTTCCCAGTAAGTCGCAACTGTGTGGGGACTGTCCCGGATGTCGTACAGTCCCCCCCCCCTTTTTTTCTTCTTTTCTTCTTTGATTTACCGCACATTTTTTTCCTTCACTGACAAGGAGCCATTGCATATAATGAATATCGATGGCGGCACCTCAATCACCGGCTTTTTTTTTTCTTCCCGACGCCACCAGCACGAACTCGATGCGCTTAAGCTCTCCCCATAAACTTGTCTTAAACTTCAAAGAGAAAAGAGCCGCCACCGGATTGCACGGAAAGGTGGAATACAAGAACGGCGGCACACTGCGCACTTGGGGAAGAGTGGTAGCGGGAGAGGAAATGTTGATAATGACGGCATTGCTCATCTACCTCTGCCCTACTCTGTTGAGATGCTGCCCCTTTCTAATTACGTCTTGTCGGTCTTGCTCCTTCTCCTAGATTTTTCTATAATTATTTAACGTTGCTCCTCCCGTTTCGATGTTTCTTTTTTCTTTTTTTACTTTTCTTTTGACCCCTTCCCTCCTGTCTCGAATGGCTATAAGAAGACACGGAACATGTGTAAATATTATTATGCCTCGAAAGAGACAGGGTTCCCGTCGAAACGTCGGCACAATAAACAGTTATAGGTGAAAGCGCATCTACTTTCATATTTATAACGTCGCGGCAACCGAAGTTATTCTTATATATATATATATATATATATATATATATATATATATATATATATATATATATATATATATATATATACAAGGAAACGAAGTGTATACCTAAAGGCTCATTTTTCTGTGTTTTAACACAATATAATAAGATCTAACAGACAGTAATGCCAAGAAATGTAGAAGAGAAGGTAATAGAACCAATGGAATTGAAATAAGAAGAAAAAAAATTGGATGAACAAATAACCAGCTGTGAGCAGGTATCGAACCCACGACCTTCGAATAACGTGTTCGATTTTCTAACTACTGATCTACCACACCGGCCTTCCCTCCATCCACTTTTTGGGGTTTATATGTGAATTTAGAAGCAGGAGTGACAGTCAGCACCATCTATAAGCCAAGCGACGAGTGTGAAAACACTCTTTTATGCGCATGTTTGGCGTCACGTAGTACGTTAACCTATTATCAGCGGGCAGCTGATTAATGGTCCCTCGCATACAACCTAATGACACCAAGTCTGCCAGTACGAGACCCTCGTTTAATGAAGTAAGGGAAAGAAGTGTATACCTGAGGGCTCGTTTTTCCGTGTTTTAACACAATATTAATAAGATCTAACAGACAGTAATGCCAAGGAATGTACAGGGGAAGTTGATAGAACCAATGGAATGTAAATAAGAAGACAAAAAAGTGGATGAAAAAATAACGAGCTGTGAGCACGAATCGAACCAACGACCTTCGAATAACGCGTTCGATGCTCTAACCACTGAGCTACCACATCGGCCTTCCCTCCATCTACTTTTTTGGGTTTATATGTTAATTTAGAAGTAGGAGTGACAGTCAGCGCCATCTATAAACCAAGCGACGAGTGTGAAAACGCTCTTTTATGCGCATGTTTGGCGTCACGTAGCACGTGAACCTATTATGAGTGGGCAGCTGATTAATAGTCCCTCGTATACAACCTAATGAAACCAAATCTGCCAGTACGAGACCCTCTTTTAATGAAATAAGGGAAAGAAGTGTATACCTAAAGACTCGATTTTTCGTGTTTTAACACAATATTAATAAGATCTAACAGACAGTCATGCCAAGGAATGTACAGGGGAAGTTATTAGAGCCAATGGAATGTAAATAAGAAGAAAGAAAAGTGGAAGAAAAAATAACCAGCCGTGAGCAGGAATCGAACCTACCACCTGCGAATAACGCGTTCGATGCTCTAAACACTGAGCTACCACAGCGGCCTTCCCTTCATCCACTTTTTTGGGTTTTGATAACTTGCCGTGGGCAGGATTCAAACCTGTGCCCTTCGAATAACGCGTTCGATACTCTACCACTGAGCTACCACGAGAGCCATCCCCCAGCCACTTCAGTGGTTATCTATGTCAATTTAAACGTGGGAGAGCAAGCGCCACTAGTAGCCATGGCGGCGAGTGTGGCACACTCTTCATGAGCCTGTTTGGCGTCACGTAGCACGTGAACTTATTACTAACTGGCAGCTGACTGATAGTCCACCGTATACAACCTAGAGGCACCAAGTCTGCCAGTACGAGACCCTCGTTAATGAATGAGGGAAACAAGTGTATACTTAAGGGCTCGTTTTTCGTGTTTTACACAACTATAATGAGATCTAACAGACAATAATGCCAAGGAAGGTAATATATATATACAAATATATATATATAAATATATATATATATATATATATATATATGTATATTTGTGTGTCTGTGACGCTATGATGAATGGGAGACGTGGCGTGGCTCGTACGCCATGTTTATTCCGCTTTCACGTCTTCCTTCTCTGCTTCTACAAACCATCCATCCCATCATATGTCACATTATTCATCCTCCCCCCGAAAGAAGGCATGAGTCACAACTTACAAACAAAAAAAAGTAAACAAGGAGTGGCTTAGAAGTCACCAATGTCAAAATAAAGAGGTAGTTTCACAACTTTTAAAATGCACGCGTTGTCTTCTTCATCGCTAAGACTTGAGGAGAGTGCAGCAGTCCGGTACCATCAATAAAAGATCTGGCGGGCGAGGCTGATGATTGCGTCCTGGATAACACAAGAATAATGCTTTGGACGTGGAGATAGCGGAAATGGCAGCCGGCATTCTTGTGAAGAACAAACGAGGTTCGAACACCTTGCGGAATGGACAGTTCGGATATCGTAGGCATCGATTCTTCGTCGTTGCACAGGCCGTGCAGGCAGCTT
>WOVY01004263.1:20000-146817 GCA_013436015.1 Rhipicephalus annulatus
CCGGTGTCACCAGAGCGTCGCACATCGGGGACGAGCGAGACGTTCTGCCGGGCGAGACGCGGGTGTGTGCGCGGACCACGGAGCCGTGCAAGGTACAGGGTGGCCGAGAATGTAGGTGCCAGGGGAATTGCTGGCTGAATCGAGGTTTGCTAGCGGTGCCGAGCTGTACCGCGCGATGTGCGAAAAAGAGCTCGAAATTTGAGGCCACGAAGGCAGAGGAAGTGGTGCGCCGCTCGAGAGGACGATTTCCTGGCAGCGTTCCTGAGCCGGACGTGGGACCCGTAGGTGTCGGCCAGGTCGAGCTCCGGTGTGTCTGTTCGAGGTCGAGTCTGTCGGCCTGTACAAGGTCCAAGGACGGGGCCTGCTGAATAGCTCCTGCCTGGGTGCAGTGGCCGGGAGCAGGTTCGTGGGCGAGACCTACCGGGTGTGGTCCTCGTGAGCCGTGGCCTGATCCTGGACCTCCGGAGTTGCGACCCTGACTGCTGGGTTGGCCACGACGTCCGACTCAATGGCGCTTCACACGGTATCGTATCCGTGCGCCGTCAGCCGTTCCACCCATGCAATCAAATAAATTGTTCATGTTAATCGTTTCTCGTCCGCTATTACAAACATAGTGACGAACATCCTTAACCATCACATTTACAAAAGATCGTGAACATGGGTAGGCATATTTACAATACTTCGACTGGCGCTATACATACACTTGTAACACAATGTTTTGGGGAGAAGGTGTTAGTAGGAGATTATGGGGGTACGGAGTTTCGCAAACCTGACGAAAAAAAAACTGTGCGCCAGCGGCGAAGGAACTGGTCCTCCCCGTCGGCTTCCAGTTGCTTGGCCAAGTACGGCACTATTTTCTGCCTGATCATGGCTAGTGCTTGGTAGGCCACTCTCACTGGGGTGTTCTTTACCTCAGCAAGGCACCGGCGTTTCCAAATCACAAAGAGTGTGATGGCAACCACCAGCCTTGCGAAGCAGCCCCTATTCCTTTCGAGGGCCGGGGGAGGGCGGATGCTGAAGCACCTCGCAACCAGGCGCCATACCGACTTGGCCACCCCGCATTCTAACAACGCGTGGGAGATCGTTTCCTCAGCGCGGTAATTAGCACGCTGGCTATTCGGCGTGATGCCGAAATGGTGCAGGTGATGTCTCATGGGCAAAACCTGCCACTTGCGCTTCCACTCGAAGCCATGTACTTCGCGCGGTCGGAACTTATTGCTTTTTTGTTTGCACGGTCCTAGGCTTTTGATCTGCTCCTTTTCTTCTTCGGACAACTGGTTTTCTGTTATCGCTTCGACGACTCGGGTGGGTGGGTCCTTGTCAATGTAGCAATTCGGGGCTTCTTTTTCTGTGATCTTTGTCATAGTATAGCGGCGAACGGAGCGTCGGCGGTCGATCAACTACTGACAAGTAGCGAAGTGCGTCGGCATTTATACTTTGCCATCGAATGCTCTAGCGTTATCACTGGCGGTGGCGTAGGTTCCAGAAGAATTTGTACACATCGCAGAGTGGGCGTGATCTTATCGAAATAATCTACTATAGTCCGGAAGCTTCTCGAAACTGCACGCGCGTTTTGCGCTGAGAATTGTGTAGTGTTTTGGGGGTGATAACAAAACTTGAGAAATGGAACGTGGCATTGCCCCCCTCTGAAAAATGCATCGTCCCGATAATTCACGGAAGATGAAAGCACAACAGTAATGCAAGAAAGTACAATGAATAAATCACGATACAATAATAATACAAAAAACACTGTTTCAGTTTGTTAACGCGCATGAAACGGCTTTAGGCGCGCGACATGGACGAGTTCAGGTCGCGATCCGCGTCGTTGAGAGTTCGTGATGCCATCGGGACAACCTCGTAATCAAGTGGGCCGAGACGTCGAGCCACCCTGTACGGTCCGAAGTACCGTCGCAGAAGCTTTTCCCTTAGTCCTCGTTGGCATATTGGCGTCCATACCCAAACACGTTCACCTCGCTGGTTTTCCACGAAGCATCGTCGAAGATTGTAATGACGGCTGTCTGTCATCTGTTAATTCTTGATACGGAGAAGCGCGAGTTGTCTGGCTTCTTCGGCGCGTTGAAGGTACTCCCTCACATTGAGGTTTTCTTCATCGGTGACGTTGGGTAACACGGCATCGAGCGTCGTTGCTCAGCTCCTTCCATAGACCAATTTGTATGGAGATATCTGCGTCGTCTCCTGCACCGCCATGTTGTATGCGAAGGTCACGTACGGAAGAATGGCGTCCCACGTCTTGTGTTCGACATTGACGTACATTTCCAGCATGTCGGCGATCGTCTTGTTAAGCCGCTCGCTGAGGCCGTTGGTCTGTGGGTGGTACGCTGTCGTCCGGCGGTGGTTTGTCTGGCTTTATGCCAAGATCGTTTGAGTTAGGTCGGCAGTAAATGCAGTTCCTCTGTCGGTGATAAGGACCTTCGGGGCGCCGTGACGTAGGACGATATTTTGAACGAAGAACTTAGCTACCTCAGACGCACTGCCTTTGGGAAGGGCTTTTGTCTCAGCGTAGCGGGTGAGGTAGTTGGTAGCTACCACGACCCACTTGTTTCCGAAAAACGACGTCGGGAACGGCCCCAGTAGGTCCATACCAATCTGCTTGAAAGATCGGCAAGGTGGTTCACTTGGCTGCAGAAGTCCCGCTGGCCTTGTCAGCGGTGTCTTGCGTCACTGACAGTCCCGGCATGTTCTCACATAACAATTGACGTTGGTGGTAAGACGTGGCCAGTAGTACCTTTTTTGTATTCTCACGAGAATGCGAGAAACACCGAGGTGCCCTGCCGTTGGATCGTCATGCAGGGCCTGCAGGAGTTCTGGTCGCAGAGCTGAAGGCACCACAAGTAGGTACTTGGCTCGGAGCGGGGAAAAGTTTTTTTTTGAGAAGACCGCTTCGGAGGAAGAACGACGCAAGTGCGCACTTGAGTACCTTCGGGACTTTGGCGGTCCTGCCTTCGAGGTATTCAATTAGGGCCTTAAGTTCCGGGTCGGCCCTCTGTCATTCAGCGAAGTCGTTGGTAGTTATTGTTCCGAAGAAGTAGTCGTCATCCGGGTCGTCGGGTGGTAGTTGGTCGACAGGCGCACGAGAGAGACAATCGGCGTCGGTGTGTTTCTTACCGGACTTGTAAATGACAGTAATGTCATATTCTTGAAGTCTCAGGCTCCAACGTGCGAGGCGACCTGAAGGGTCCTTCAAGATGGCTAGCCAACACAAGGCGTGGTGGTCGCTCACAACTTTGAAGGGCCTGCCGTAAAGGTAGGGGCGAAATTTAGACGTAGCCCAGATGATGGCGAGGCACTGCTTTTCTGTTGTGGACTAATTGGCCTCTGCTTTGGATAGCGATCGGCTGGCGTAACTGATAACCTTTTCAAGTCCGTAAGCCCTCAGCACAAGAACGGCGCCAAGACCTACGCTGCTTGCGTCAGTGTGTATTTCTGTCTTGGCGGATCCACCGAAATGGGCAAGTAACGGAGGCGTCTGTAGGCGAGTTTTAGGCTCCTGGAAAGCGTGTTCCTGCGGCGTTTCCCACTTGAACTCCACGTCAGCATTGGTAAGGCTAGAGAGAGGATCGGCGATGCGGGCGAAGTTTTTCACGAACCGCCTATAATAGGCACACAGGCCCAGAAATCGGCGCACCGCCTTCTTGTCAATGGGCGGCGCGAAGCCGGCGATGGCGGCTGTTTTCCGTGGATCGGAACGAACTCCAGATTTGCTAATGATGTGCCCCAGAAACAAGAGCTCCTCGCACGCAAATCTGCACTTTTCTGACTTCAGTGTGAGTCCGGGCGTCTTGCTGGCTTGAAGTACAGCTTCAAGGCACCGAAGATGCTCGTCGAATGTCGAGGAAAACTCGAGGACGTCGTCCAAGTACACAAGGCAAGTCAGCCATTTCGATCCGCCAGCACTGATCCATAACGCGTTGAAAAGTTGCAGGCGCTGAGCAAAGACTGGAGGGCATCACCGTAAACTTGAAGAGGTCATCTGGTGTTCTCTCGGTCTCTTTCTCGACTTCAATTTGCCAATAACCAGTCTTGATGTCCATTGACGAAAAGTACTTGGCGTTATGGAGCCGATCAAGTCTGTCGTCTGTTCGTGGGAGAGGATACACATCCTTTCTTGCGATTTTGTTGAGGTGGTGATAATCGACGCAGAAACGTAGGGTCCCGACCTTTTTCTTCACTAACACCACGGGGGATGCCCATGGACTCTTGGACGGCTGGATAATGTCATCCCGCAGCATTTCATCAACTTGTCTCTTCATGGCCTCACGTTCTCGCATCGAAACCTTGTACGATCTCTGACGGAGTGGTCTGGCGTTTTTTTCGGTTATGATGCGATGTTTCTTGATTCGGGTCTGCCGAATTTTTGATGATGACGAAAAATAATCTTCGTATTGCAGGAGCAGGGCCTTGAGCTGTTCTTGCTTATCGTTCGGAAGTCTGAAATTGACGTCGAAAGCTATGGGAGGGGCTTGGTTCCTCTGAGCAGGTTCCGCAGAATCGGCGAGGGCGAAAGCACTGGTGGCTTCGACAATTTCTTCGATGTATGCGACCGTTGTTCCTTTGTTCACACGTTTGTACTCATTGCTGAAATTCGTGAGCATAACCGTTGCTTTGCCTCCCCGCAGCTCTGCAATTCCTCTTGCACGCAAATATTTCGGGTGACCAACAAATGCTGACTGCCTTCAACGACGCCTTCCAAGTCATATGATTTAGGAGCGCCGACTGAAATAATGACGCTTGAGCGAGGCGGAATGGTGACTTGTTCTTCCAGCACATTCAAGGCATGGTGTCCTGACAGCGTGCGCGGCGGTAGTGCTTCTTCTGTGGATAACGTTATCGACTTTGTTTTTAGGTTGATGACAGCACCATGGAGGCATAAGAAGTCCATGCCAAGGATGACATCTCTCGAGCAACGCTGTAGGAATTTGAAGTCTGTAGGATAAATATGGCCGTTAATGGTGACTCTTGCTGTGCAGATTTCAGGGCCTTTCCAAGCTGTCCTAACTTTCTTTAACTTCGCGGCAAACGACCCACTGATGACCGAATAGTCGGCTCCAGTATCGACGAGAGCGGTCACACTGTGGCCGTCGATAAGAACGCCGAGGTCGCTAGTTCGCCGTCTCGCATTACAGTTAGGGCGTGGCGTCGGATCACGGCTGCGTCGGCTTGTTCCGCTGCTTCCATGTTGCGTCGTCCGGCCACCTTCGGTAAGTGAGCTTTGGCTTCAGGGCTTTGCCTGGTTGGCGTTGTGTTCGGAAAGCTCCGTCGCGGCGGCGTCGTCGTCGGAGGATCTTCAGTAGTTCGTCGCACAGCAACCGCACCTTCATCGGTTGCTGCCCTTAGTTTCCCGGATACGGGCTAGGAGACCGGCCCCGCGTTCGGCCAGAGTACTGCTGGGGGTGCGGTGACATGCGGCGGCTGGGCGACGGCGAACGGGAAGGACTTCGTGGTGTCCATTGAGTTCCTGCCAGGTAGTCGGCGAGGTAACGTGGCCGTTCTCCTGGTTGTGGACGCGGTGCATCGATGGCGAAGCCACGCAGTCCCATCTGTCGGTACTGGCAACGGCGGTATGTGTGTCCGGCCTCGACGCAGTGGTAGCAGAGCGGGCGGTGGTCAGGGGTGCGGCAGACATCAGTCTTCCTCGGAGCTCTGCGCTGGGCCGCTGGCGAATTGTAGGACGTCGGTGGAGGTGGTGGTGGCGGTGGCGTCTGGCGACGGAAGTGCGATGGGGCAGCGTTTTCGCAAGTGCGTGGAGGAGGGGCGCGGCGGCGGGCTGCAGCAGCACAGCTCATGGCTTGCAGCTGAGGCTCCTGATGCTGAGGAACGCCCAGCGTTTGCTGGATCTCCTGGCGTACGACGTCCGTGATAGATTCAACGTGAAGCGGCGCTGAAGGAAGTAATTTTCGCAGCTCTTCTTGCACGATCGCTCGGATCGTCTCACGCAAGTCAGTGGTTCGAAGCGCTTGAATGCCGCCGTAGCTGGTAGACGAGAAGCTACGGTTATGTTGCCGCGTGCGCATCTCGAACGTCTTCTCTTTCGTAGATGCTTCTGAAATGAATTCGGCGACCATCTTTGGCGGGTTTCTGATCAGCCCGGCAAAGAGTTCCTGCTTTACTCCTCGCATGAGCAGACGGACCTTCTTCTCTTCGGACATGTTGGAGTCAGCGTGGCGGAAAAGTTTAATCATATCTTCAGTGAATAATTCCACGTTTTCGTTTGGCATCTGCATGCGGGTTTCAAAAAGAGCTGCGGCCTTCTCCTTGCGCACCACACTTGCGAAAGTGGTGAGGAACCTGGTGCGAAAGATGTCCCACGTTGTAAGGCTTCGCTCTTGATTCTCGAACCAGGTCCGAGCAGCATCTTCTAAAGCGAAATACACATGCCGGAGCTTGTCATCGTCTGTCCAGTCATTGAAGGCGGCGACGTGGTCGAACCTTTCGATCCAGCTTTCCGGGTCTTCCAGTGGCAAACCGCGGGAAGTAGGCGTCTCTTTGTGTTGCCGGAGCAGAAGTGAAGCAGGCTGCACGGGGCGGTCATAGTTGCAGTAGATGATGTAGGGATCCGAGTCTTTCTGGCTGCTTCAGGAAGGGGCCCGTACTCTGGTTGTAGTCCTCACTGCCTGCGGCTTGTTCGCTGTTCAGGGTTAGCGTCCATGTCTTCTTTGACACTTGGGCTGGGGTCGCGGCTTGAAGGAGGTGTCCGGTACATGGAAGAAACAGCACCTCCACCAGATGTCAAAGGGTCGTGACGTGGCCGAAGACAGGAGACTTTGTGTTGGAATTTAACTGTTTATTTGGGCGAACCTGTGCCCGGTAAACGGCAAGTCCCTATACAGTAGCAGTCTTGGACTGATAGCGGCGAACGAAGCGTCGGCCGTCGATCAACTACTGACAAGCGGCGAAGTGCGTCGACCTTTATACTCTTGCCTTTGAATGTTCTAGCGTTGTCGCTGGTGGTGGCGTAGGTTCTAGAATAATCTGTGCAGTTCGCAAAGTGGGCTTTATCTCATTTAAATGATCTACTAAAGTCTGGAAGCTTCTCGGAAACTGCACGCGCGTTTTGCGCTGAGAATTGTGTAGTGTTTTGGGGCAATAACAAAGCTTGAGAAATAGAACGTGGCATTATCAACGGACATGCCTGTTCTGAGAGGTCAGTTCGCTTAAAGAACGAGTATTTGACCTATAGAGTGTACAATTTAAAAGTTAATTTACTCAAATAATAGAATCATTCATTGCAAATCAAACAAAGAATTAAGTGCATTTTAGAATATACAGAAAGAGGTCCCGTAGTGACAGACAGAAATGGGACTTCGTGTGCATGACAACATTGTGAATGATGTATACAAAATGACAATATGGCAATAATAATGAAGCCTTGTGCCAAATAGAAGCGCACGTACATAGAATAAGAACAACACGTTTGTGTTTTTCACATCAGAGTTGTTTCACAAGAAACGATCAGGCAAATACTTACTGCAATGCGATACATAGAAATGTAGAGCGAAATAGGACCATCATTTTCATGACCAATAGTATATTTCCTGCAGTTAGCAGTTACTCTGTTCTTGAAATTTCAGAACAGTTTTACCACCTGCAAAAAAGTGTGTGGAATGAGTAGGCAAATCTTATAATATACGTTTAGCTTTAATGACACACAAGTTCGGCTACTCATGTTTGTATAGACAAGAAAAAACTAACGTTCATATGGGATTACAATAAACTGGCACTATATATGAACACAACAATAGAAATTGAGCTAGTAGGCATTCATTATTCTGAAAAAATA
Organism: Rhipicephalus annulatus; assembly: GCA_013436015.1. Classification (NCBI taxonomy): domain Eukaryota; kingdom Metazoa; phylum Arthropoda; class Arachnida; order Ixodida; family Ixodidae; genus Rhipicephalus; species Rhipicephalus annulatus. The sequence goes on from WOVY01004263.1 coordinate 27,799, forward strand.
GTGCTAAAAAGGACCAAGAAAACAAAATTGAGGTTTTTTGGCTGAGTGTTTTGTCTTTCTTGGTCTTTTGTTCACTCTGCGACGTCTAATATTATAGATGATGGTTCCAAGGCATATGAAGTGTTTTATCATCTCTCCACTTTTCACAACAAAGATACTTTTATGCACCCAAGACTACTCTAACTACAGGAAAAAGCTGAACAGAAAGCAAAGAGACCTTATTGTAAAACGCAGTGGTGCTGTCCCAGTGCCACACATCAATATATGCCTAGAGTGGTTTTGGTATTAGGACACTGGTAAGCTGCAAGACGCATGCTGGCACATTGGGGCATGTTTTAATGGCGAAAATTGGGCTTTTAAATTGATTGTTGTTAAACATTTTGCTGTTGCCCCCGTAGTAATTTAGGCTGCAACGCGAGCGCTGCGACAACACTTCTACACACAAAAAGCTCAGCGGAAGTCAAATGGACCACCTCGAAGCACTCAACAGTTCGGGACTAAAGCTTTTCTTTGACGCAACTGTTAGGCGACAAGATAGAAATATTTTCATGCCATAGGTGTGCTCTGTATTTGCGCAGCTTGTTTTCCTTAAAATTTATGAGGTGTTTTTGGAATTTTTTTAAGGAAGTATGATGGTAATGAGGGTTTATTGATCGCAAGTCTCTCATTTTTCAGAATTCAGTGATTGATTTGGGATCATGAGTTAATCTTCCTATTATATTCCTATAAATATCTTCCTATTATTTATTTTCTATTTAGATTGCACTGAATATTTGCTGATAATCCTAAATTTTTATCCTTCAACTATTTATCAGTACCCGTTCATTTACCTTGTTAGCAAGGCTGTTAACGTGCACGGCTTAAACTCAGGGAAAAGTACTTTTGAGGGGAGCGCGAGCTAATGAAGCTGCTTCAGAGCTTTCTCTCCCTGGATGCTTCATATTCGCGATAAAAAACAAAGGTCCAATTATTACTTATATCCTCCACACCCCGAAATTTCAAATGATACCAGACCACGGAAACATGTCAACACAGAAAGGTTTGAACATTGAATTACGAACACATACACTACAACCACAATAATTTCGATACAAAATACCTACTTTTATTCGTAATACTACCTTAAATTGTGTTTTGTAGTCGCATACGTACTTCACGAAGTTGATGCCACTGATCGAAGTGGTCTCCTTTCGGCTAATGATTGTCTGCTTGGAAAATGACTAATGAACATTGATTAGGCCCTTTCAAAAGCTGAGTACATCGGATAAATCTGAATCTTTAAAACTTCTACCGGCGAGTGTTTATAGGGCTTTTTCAAATTTATCTGAAAACAAGGAGCTGTAGTTTACTTATTTCAGTACCTCTAATTCAAATTTCGCGTTTAAAATTACAGACTTTAGTCTTTATTTTTTCATATAGTGCCTGGAAACACAAATTGATTGCAACACAAAGTTTTTGCATCACCCGGAATTGTTTCTTGTCGTTTACTGTCCGTGTCCTACCTGGTAGCGCATCAAACAGCAAAACGTACCAGGTAACTGACAACAACCTAACAGGACGTATTTCAATTTTTGTGTTTCGTTTATGATGAGAACGTTAATCTGCTACGTTTTGCCGTAAAACATACCAGTGGAACCACAAAGGTATTGTGGCAATAGCACTGACTCACTAAGAGGCTAGCCGTACCTATGCTGAAAACATCGTGCATCCTAATTATTCACTGTGACTTAAACTTTGGATTTTGTCACTTTTTTGGAAATACTTTGTCTTTCAGGGGGCGGGGGGACTTGGGAAGGGGGTAAGGAGCGGGGTGGTACCTACGAAACTTTTCTACTTTTATTACACCTTTACTATAAAATTATGTATACACTCCTTACAAGACATAGTTATTTTGCCTATTCATTTTTAATTCTTTTCCTTTACCTCATATATATACTCAGACGTTTATATAGTTCAGTCACTTTCTTTATTATTGCAAAGTTAGTCCAGACGCCTAGTATTGTATATTCTGCATTCTACTCACAATTTAAAACCCCTCATCGCTTACACTTTTGTTGTGAAAGCAATAATGATGATGTTTGGTTCTTTGTGGCGCAAGGGCCATTTGAAGACCAAAGAGCGCCAGTTCATGCGGCAAGAGATGTGAACAACGATTGTGATTAACGGCTGTATAAGGGCCTTAAAATGCCTCGCCCTAAGGCGGGTAAAAACATAGAGGTAATAAAATCATGAGCATGCAATGAAAAGTGTGTGTTGTTAATTAATGACAAAAGTTTGTGATAATAAAAACCAAGGTGGGCAAGTATGGCATAAGCACTAGTGCCTCGATTGTTCACACCCTTGCGTCAAAGGGTCGTGAGGCAAGTACTTTATTGAGTGTAGCCATGCAGTGGAGACCTCTTCGGAGAGTTCGTGCTACGGAGTGCCCGGGTGTATGATATGAAAAGTGCAAATTTCTTTTGAAAACCTAGCAATGATTCATGAGAAAAAGTGGTTCTCTACCGATGAACATTGCAGGATGTAGTGGTATCTCTTGCCGGTAGGGTAATGGAAAGTGTTGTCTTCTAAGCTGGCCTAATTTTTTGCACTCTATTAGAATGTGAAGTACGGTGAGTGCTTCTCCACATCTGTCAAACAGAGGTGGATCGCCCCCAGTTGAAAGACATGTATTTGTTGTGTGCGTATGGCCAATTCTTCACCTTGTAAGGATTACTTCTGTGTGGCGTGATTTTGATACTGGCGGCCAATGACCAAATTGCGGCTTGATGACATGGAATTTATTCCCTGTGTGTGTGTCCCATGTGCTCTGCCAATAACGCCTGAGCTTTCACTTTAGAACAGCTTTTAAGTCGAGTGCAGGAATCGGTATCAAAGTGTTAGCGGTTTTGTTGGCGCATCCAGGTTTTTGTGCTTTTTAGGTGTTTTCAGAGTTTTTACTACGCTTAGGGAATCTGTATATAATATTGCTTTCTGTAGTTTTATTTGTTTAATGTGTTTAACAGCCGCAAGTATCGCATAAGCATCGCCAGTAAAGATGCTTGTGTCAGAGTGCAGAACACCGGCGTCCGAAAAGAATGGACCGACGGCTGCGTACGATACAGAAGTGTTAGACTTTGAAGAATCCGTAAAGAACTCAGGACATGTGTATTTTTGTTATAGTTTAAGAAAGTATGTCTAGATGTATGCAATTGGTGCATGCTTCATAACCTCTAAGGAAGAGATGTCGCAATCTATCGTATGCCATAGTGGCAGGCATACTACGGGAGCCATAACAGTGTTCGAGTGGCACACCGGTTTCCTTCGCTAGGAACCTCTCACGGAGTGAGTAGGGCTGTCTCATGGAAGGTCGTTTTTCAAACACAGCAAAGCTTGACATGTCAATTATTGTGGAATGTGATGGATGATCCTTGTCTGCGTTTACATTAAAATAATATTTAAAAGATGTGTAATATCTCAGTATGTGGAGCGACCATTCGTTTGATTCCACGTACCGGCTCTCTACGGGGCTAGTGCGAAAAGCATCCGTAGAGAGGCGGATGCCTAGATGATGAACAGGTTCAAGCATTTTAAGGGCAGTAGGGGTCGCAGACTTACATGCTATTGCCCCATAGTCTAGGCGGGTACGTACGAGGCTTTTATACAAATTCTTTAAACACTTCTTGTCACTTCCGCACGTATTGCGAGACAACACTTTTGGAACGTTCTTAGCTTTTATGCACTTGTTTTTTAAATATTTGATGTGTGGTATGAAGGATAGCTTGGCGTCTAAGATTAGGCCTAAGAATTTGTGTTCGGTATTAACGGAAAGACGTTGACCAGGCAGTTGAATATAGGGTTCGGGATGAATGCCTCTCTTCCTGGAGAACAAGACACACGTGTTTTTCTGCGCATTCAGACGGAACCTGTTTTCTTTAGCCTAATTTAAGACTTTGTTCAAACCAACCTAAACCTGGTGCTCACACACTGCCAGATTGCAAGATCTAAAGCCAAGCCGGACGTTATCGACATATGTACAATGAAACATATTGCGAGGAATGGACAAGCGCAAGGAATTCATTTTGATGAGAAATAGAGTGCAGCTAAGTACACCACCTTTCGGCACGCCTGTTTTCAGGACAAATGCTTGGGAAAGACCGCTGCCCACTCGAACACGGAATGTCCGGTTTGACAGGTAAATTTCTATTAAGTTAAACATCCTTCCGCGCACGCCAAGATGAGACAGGTCTCTTAATATTCCAAAGTGCCATGTTGTATCGTAAGCCTTTCTATATCGAGGAACACAGAGAGAAAATATTGTTTATGGACGAAAGCGCCTTTGATCTGTGCCTCGATACGAACTAGGTGGTCTGTGGTGGATCTATCCTCTCGAAACCCAAACTGAAATGGGTCGAGTAAATTGTTTGTTTCAAGGAAATGTACAAGTCAGTAGTTTATTATTTTTTCGAGGATTTTGCTCAAGCAGCTTGTAAGTGCAATAGGCCTATATCACGAAGCTGAAGAAGGGTCCTTGCCCTCTTTCAAAATGAGAATAATAATAGCCTCTTTCCAGGAAGTAGGGATTGCGCCAGAAAACCAAATTGAATTGTACAAACAAAATAAGTTTTTTTGTGTTTTGATTGGTAGGTTTTTAACATTTCACACACCACACGGCCAGAACCTGGGGCAGAAGTACTGCAGGAGTTTAGAGATGTTTGGAGCTCAGCTAAACTGAAAGCTAGGTTATGTGCCTCATATCTAGTGCTTTTGTGTTCCAGTTGCTGCTTTTCTATTCTTGTTCTGTATTTTTGGAAAGTGTCAGTATAGTGCGACGAGCTGGACACCCGTTCGAAGTGTGCACCGAGGAAGTTCGCCTGATCTTTCTAGGTGTCACCCTGTGTGTTTACGAGTGGAAGTGTGCCTACTTGTTTTCCTGCTACCCTACCAACCATGTTCCAGACTTTAGCCTCTTGTGTGTATGAATTGATCCCTGAAAAAACTTCTGCCAGCTTTCTTTTCTGGCCTGCCAACACGTTCTCCTGCCTTGAGACTTTATTTTCTTGAAGGTGTCAAGATTTTCGGCTGTCGGTGAGATCCGAAGCACCCTCCTTGCTCTGTTCTGCTGTTTGCGCGCATTTCCGCATTCAGAGTTCCACCATGGCACACGCCATTTTGCAGGGTGTCCATTCGTTTATGGAATGCATTTTGTTGCAGCATCAATCAAAAACGCTGTGAAGTAGTTAACAGCAACATCAATGCTCAAAGTACAAATGTCGCTCCAACCTACGAGAGCGATGGTATAAAACTGTTCCCAGTCGGCTCTGTTTATGAGCCATTTGGGAACACGTGTTGAACACTCAGTTGGTGTGGTTGTACTCAAAAATACGGGGAAGTGGTCACTTCCGTACGAATTATTGATGACTTTCCACTAGAGTAGAGGCACAAAAGATGGAGATATTATGCTTAGGTTTATGAAGGAGTAGGCAATACTGGCAAGATTATAATAGGTTTTTTTTCGATTCAGGAAACGCGCGTGACGAGAGACGGAACTGTTCAATCAGTCGACCTCGCGCGTCGCAACGAGGGTCACCCAATAGCCTGCTATGCGCATTAAAGTCTCCAAGGAGAACATAAGGCTCTGGAACTTCATCGTTTGATGAGTATAAATCAAGTTTTTGCAGCTTATAGCTAGGAGAGATGTAAGTAGTGCGAATTGTGATCAGTTAATCAATAAGAACCGTTCAAACAGACACTGCCTCAAGGGATGTTTGGAGATGTGTGCATGATATCCCTTGATTCACTATAATGGCAACACCTCTGGTTGATGCCATGGCATCATCACGGTCCATTCGGAAAGTAACATAATTACAAAGAAAGTTGATGTGTTTTGAATTGAGCTGTGTTTTTTGTACACACAGCACTTTTGGTGAGTGTTCGTGTAAAAGTTCTTGGATGTCGTCAAGGTTTCTGAGAAGGCCCTGACGTTCCATTGTATATTTTGAGTGTTCATGGTGAATGTAAAATAGTGCTGTGTGTACGAAAAGCGAGTGGCTGTTTAGACAGGGAGTTGGAGTTCACGTAACAGGGCCGTCACCAAGCCCTGTTATCTGCTGTTTTTGTTTTCTTGGCGCGCTCCAAAGAGCCACGCCGCTCATTTGGCGTCAAGGGTACCGACGTATCCATTGCCTCCTCGGAGGCACTGGATGCCCGCACGTGCGAGCTGTTAGTTCGAATTTCTGGCCTCGCCTGGTGACGTGGGGCTTTGAGACCTGGGAACTTTGGATTCTCTGGTCTCTGTTTGGGAGTAGGTAGTGTAGCCTGGACTACAGCCGCCTTGGGGGCAGGTGCCACAACCTCCAGCTCGCTATGCGCGGGCCGAAGGAGTGACGAGAGCTGGTGCGGTGGTGCCCCCTGGCGCGCCGCATCAGCGTGTGTAGGTCCATAGAGTGGTGCGACTGTTCGCCGTGTTTCCTTAAATGAAATGTTCTCCTTTACCTTCAATGTAATAATCTCTTTTTCTTTTTTCCAGTATGTGCAGGAGCGTGAACATGTGGCATAGTTTCCTTCACAGTTTACACAGTGTGGCGGTTGTTTGCGGTTTTCAGACACGTGGCCTAGTACTTCACATTGTGCACAAGTCTGGCGACCACGACATCTTTTAGGGTCATGGCCTTACCTCTGGCATTGGAAGCAACGACGAGGGTTTGGTAAATACGGCCCGATAGATGTCTTCGTGTACCCTGTTTGAATAGATACTGGTAGTTTACTGGATGCAAACGTGTGTAATAAGTGCTTCGTCAGTGTTTCCTTATTATCTTCTCTGATGATAATTCTCTGTACATTAATGACATTTTAATTGATTGATTGATAAGTAGGGTTTAACGTCCCAAAACCACCATATGATTATGAGAGACGCCGTAGTGGAGGGCTCCGGAAATTTCGACCACCTGGGGTTCTTTAACGTGCACCCAAATCTGAGCACACGGGCCTACAACATTTCCGCCTCCATCGGAAAAGCAGCCGCCGCAGCCGGGATTCGAACCCGCGACCTGCGGGTCAGCAGCCGAGTACCTTAGCCACTAGACCACCGCGGTGGCGCTTAGTGACATTTTGGCTCTTCCACACTTCCAAAAGTTAAGTTTTGGTCAGATTAAGTATGTCTGCGTCAGACATACTTAATCTGACCGCGAGTCATGTTCGTAGATCTGTGTGGTGTTACGCTGATCGGTCCGTCAGCAAACGTGAAGAGGATGTCTAGCTTTACAAATTGTTTTTGGTCCCGAATTTCAAGGAGAAGGTCTCCGCTAGCCATTTCGGTTAATTTGTATCCAGACCCGAAAGTTTCAGTAAGTTAACTGGCAACTACGAATGGTGATACGGTCCTGGCTTGCTTTCCAGTTTCCTCGCAGTGAATGACGTGGAAGTGGGAAAATGTTTCTTTTGGCTGGTTGAAAAAATATATGTCCTCGGTGCGTAAACGCTTTAAGCCGGTACGATCAGACAGTGGGGGGGGGGGGGAATGCTCCATGCATGCCGGTCTTATTTTTGTTCAGCAGCGTTGGCGGCCACACACCACGGAGCCTAGCGAGGGGATGCTACAAGTTTGCTGATGCTGAAACCTGCAGACGCCAGCCGTACAACACTACTATAACCCAATGCGCCTAGGCCAAGGTAGGCTATTTGCACAGGGTTAACCCTAGCCACCAGGAAGTTTGGAAATAAACGGAAGAGACTAGAGGACAGGACAGATAAAAAGTGAGAGATAAAGAAAAAGATGTAGGGATAGAGAGAGAGGAAAAGGCTACTGCCGATTTACCCTGGGTGGGTATGCCCAGGGGTGCCGTCTACGTGAAGCTGGGGTCAAAGGGGTGTGTTGCCTCTGCCGGGGGGCCATAAAGGTCCAATCACCCAGCGTCAACTCAACCTCCAGGATCCCCTTTTTCCCAGACACGGCAAAGCCACGTACGGCTAGGCGTGGGAGGGAGTCAAAACTCCCCCGTTAGCTCGAGTCCGAGGTGTCGCTACACACCAAACGCCTATTTGCGCAATCAATCAATCAATCAATCAATCAGTTTATTATCATGTCATAAAGTATGTTACAGGGAGTAAAATATACAGAAGAGGGTCCCAAAGTACAAGACTGCAACGGGACCCTCGGTGATCATTACAAATAATAAAAGCACAAGCAGCTGTTAGAATCGTAGAATCAAAAATATATAAAGCAGAATGAAAACAAAAAAAGGCATGGAATCAAAAAACAAATAATACAGCACAAAACAACACAAACAAGATGATAGATCAACTATTTAATAGATACTCTTTTAATAAGTTTTTAAATGAAAATAAAGAAACTTTGCATTTTAGCGAAGTTGGCAAATTATTCCATATAGTGATGATACAGAAGAGAGAAGATAATTTACCATAGTTAGTACGAACCTTAGAAAGTAAAAAGTTATTATTAGCCGCGAACCTGGTTGTGTTAGTATTAACTAACATTTTAGGATAAATTAAATTAGCAGAAAGTTGATTTCTTATTTGTTTATGCAAAAACATAATTAGATTAAACCTGAATAGATAGTTAACAGTTAAGATTTTATTGCATTCAAGAAGGGGAGCGGCGGTACTGTCGCGAGAGCAGTTAAAAATAGCGCGAATAGCTCGATTTTGTAGATGTTGTACGGATGAAAGATGACACTGGTAAGTATTCCCCCATGATGCGATGCCATAAGTGATATGAGAATGAATGAATGCGAAGTAAAGTGAAAGGAGTGCTTTATGAGAAAAATATGAGCGAGCTTTGAGTAATGCGCGAATGCCGAATGCTGCCGTTTTTCTAATGTGAGCAATATGGAGAGCGAAGTTAAGGTTAGTGTCGAGGTGAACGCCAAGAAAAGATACACTGTTGCTGATATTAATCAAATGAGAGTCAACTGTGAGCTGTGGTGAGGAAGTTAACTTGCGTTGAGCTGATCTAAAAACCATAAACTTAGATTTATTTGGATTAATGATTAAGAAATTTTCCTGGCACCATTTTGACACACTACAAAGTACAGCATTTAATTTATTAGTGACATTGTCAATACATCTATCAGCAATGGAAATGGTAGTATCATCAGCATATAAAACGCAGTGAGCCATGTGAATAATGTCAGGAAGGTCATTAATGTAAAGTAAAAAAAGTAACGGACCCAGTAATGACCCTTGAGGAACCCCTTGATTTATTGTTTTAGTAGAAGAAAATGAGCCCAATATGTAAACAGTATGCTTTCGGTTAAGGAGGTAACTGTTTAAAAATTTGAGGGATGGACCTGTAATACCATATGATTCGAGTTTCTTGGATAAAATGAGATGATTGATGGTATCGAATGCCTTTGTGAAGTCTAAAAAAACTGACCCTACTACAAATCCTGCGTCTATAGAGTGTTTGATGAAGTCTGATAGGGAAAGAATAGCAAGGTTAGTAGAACTTCCAGCGCGAAAGCCAAATTGACAGGGCTTCAGTATATTAAATTTATTAAGGTACTTGTTTAGCCGAGTTATTAACAGTTTTTTGATGACTTTGCTTAGGGAGGAAAAAATACAGATGGGGCGATAGTTAGAAATAGATTGCTTGTCACCCTTTTTAAAGATCGGAAGGACTTTAGCTATTTTTAGAGAAGTAGGGAAACTGCCATGCTTGAACGCAAGGTTTATAATTATGGAAAGTAGTTCTGAAATAATGTCTACTGCAAGTTTTAAGTGTCGTGCTGAGATTTTATCTATACCAGGGCCGGTTTCTTTGAGACTTTTGATTGCTTTAGAAACATCATCAGGGCTCACGGGGAAAAGAAAAAAAGAATGATTACAACGCCGCAGATTACAGGAAGAACTGCTATATTTTTCACTAAAAATTTCGAAAAAATAATTACTAAAAGCATCAGCAACACTTTCAGGGTTATCATGTGTAACGCCTTTATATATTACTGTCTGCAAAGGTGAACTATGCATTGATCGATTTAGAAAATCGTTTAATAGTTGCCATTGTCTTTTAGGGTTGTTTTTTTCACTAGATATTTGGTCATCATAATATTTTTTCTTGGCATTTTTCAAGAGACACGAAAGAACATTCGAGTATTTTTTATAGCGTGCAGCTAAAGCAGTGTTAAATGGTTGTTTCTTGACTTTTCTGTACAGGTTATCTTTTTTACGCATACATTTTAGCAGTCGCTCAGATAACCATGGGTTCTTTGGATATTTGTACCTCTTTTTACATTTGACTGTTTTAGTACATTCTTCTACGGCTTTAAGGAAAAGGGAAGAAAACTTGTTGAATGCCTGGTCTACATTGCATAAGGACGTTACACTGGACCAATCAGTTTTAATAATGGAATTGAAAAACAATTCCTGGTCTAGTACGGAAGTAACACGAGTGGGTGGATCAAATGGTTTCATGACGTTGAAAGCAAGAAATATGGGATAATGATCAGTGGTGTTCACATCAATTACTCCTGCAGAGGGAGAGGGCGAGAAATTACAGATGGCATGATCAAGCAATGAAGCAGCACCAGAAATAGGACATCTAGTAGGAGATGAAATGAGAGACTCAAAACCGTATCCACTGAAGCAGTCATTATATTCTCTGCATGCATGATTGTCTGTGTTAAGCAAGTTGATGTTGATGTCTCCAACTAGCACAACGCGCTTGCCTTCAGATGATAACTGATGCAGAATGGTATCCAGGCGAGAAATGAAACCCCTCATATTCGAAGAAGGGGAACGGTAAATACACCCCAGAATAACGTTGTTATTATCGTTTAAAAAAGAATGATCTAATTCAATCCACACGGATTCGCAATGCGAGATGCCTAAGGAAAGATCTTGTCGGCGGGTGTAGGACAGATCTGGGGCGATAAATATTGCTGAGCCGCCATAGCTCTCTGAACAACGGTGACAGTACTCAGCTACGTACGATGACGGGCCGAACAGATTGACGTCATAAGTGCAGAGCCATGTTTCAGAGATGCAAATGATGGAAAAAGAATGCGCGAGTGAATCTATAAAGTTACAAATATTATCCGAATTTTTGCGGAGGCTACGTGCGTTGAAATGTACCAAGGAGCGATTACTATCATTTAGCATATGTGTAGCCTCATCAGGGGATAGCAAAGCCATGATGATAAGATGAAAGTGAACGAGTGTTCAGCACAAAAATGGGCGTGGGACTCAGTGGCTATGAAAAGATGCTAAGATCACTGTCTTTGATAATGCGATATACTCTGCCATCACCAGACTTCCGCGCCTTGATCTGGCAATTGTCTGTCCACAGAAATTGCCATTTCTGTGCTTTTTTTAGAGTTAGGGCCTTTGCAAACAATCTTTTGTTATCTGGAGACAGGTGATCATTGGCATAGATTGCCTTACTTGAGCTACCGGAGAAGCCGACATCAGAAGTGTTCGGACGGGTCTTACGCGCTTTACGAACAAAGTCGTTTTTCTTTTCACGGCAGCAGAACCGTGCCACAATGTTCTTTTCATCTGATTTCGTTGAAACGCGATGAACTGTGTCAAAGTCACTGGGCGTGACAGGACACTGAATAGCTTCGCCAATCTGCATCACAATGGCTGCACAGTCCACACCCTGAGTGACCGGAACGCCCTTGATTTCAACATTATTGAGCCTCGAGTATTGCACTAACTCCGCAACCCTTCTAGTCAGTGCCTCATTCTGTGCAACTAGTTCCTTGTTAGCTAGTTTCAATTCATGCTGCTTTGTTTTGATAGAGTCAAAACTGTCACACAGAAACTGAACACTATCACTGAGGGACGCATGTTCCCCGAGACCTTCCTGTGCTAGCTTTTCTTTAATTATAGCTGTTAGTTCATCTGCAAGGGTATCAAGACTAGAGCGAACCAAAGACTCAAGTGCTTCAATTTTTTTGGCCAATTCTGCGTTGGATGGCATGACAGCAAATACACAAACGATAGCAAATACACAAACTAAGATAAACGCACTGGGAGGCAGCAGCTGCGGTAAAAGAGAACACACTAACGTGAGCAGAAAACAAGGACACCAACCTGCAGAGCAAGTAGGAAGCAATCAGAAAGGGATCTAAGAACCACTTGCGCAGGCGCCCCTACGGGGGTTGTGAAAGCCAACAAGACAATGACATATCCATTGATCGCGGAACGCAACTGAAACTGATCACACTAACAAAGAAGAAGTCTTAGGAAGTTGTGTATAATCCACTGCGGTGAAATCTCTTAAAAGATAGAAAAAAATTGGCAGATCCAAGTGCAGTGGGAATCGATGATATGCGAAGCGCGAATGAGAAATACTGATATGTCACTTTATAATCGGCACAACATCACGAGGTGGAGGTAAATGATGCCGTACATGACTTGCGCGTCATTATTATCGTGTTTGAATGTGTCGTTTACCTTCGTAACCTGTTCACGTCACGTGATACCAACTTTAGAGTTTGTGGAGCTAGCAAAACGGCCATGAGCACGCTATGAGCGCGGTATGCTGTCACGTTCTTACATAATGCACGCGGCAGGATTATTATGTTTGCAACCGTCATATATTTGGTCATCCATTAAAGTCACGTAACACTGATATTGGTATATGTGGGGCTAGCAAAACGGCCGCGAGCGCATTATGATGGGCTTATTATACTCCAATGTAGCATTGACGCGCGCGCACGCTAGGCACAGCGATGCTACTTTAGCGAAACGTGAACATGCTATAATCTGACGCCAGGTGCGACCATCGTCCATCGGCGCGGCACGATGCGAACCAGTGTGAATTGTGACATGCTGCATCTCGCGCTGATGCGTTACCCAGACAACACTGTGTCTGCCTTTTTTTCGTGACGGAGGGACGCCAGACGCGCTGAAACGCGCATGCGTAATAGCAACGCAACGCGGTGCGCACATGCGAGTACATGGCAGAACAGGCACCTGACGTGGAAACGCCGGCGTGACGCGACGAAACGAACGCCGGTGATCACGTGCACCGAGTCATGTCGAAATGAATTGATCCTTTAAATGTGGCATGCAGTCATGTTCCCACATGACACGCATTTCATGATTATCCTGTTTGCACCAGTCACATGCATTCGTCATCCAGTGGCGTCACGTAATACAAACTCGGCATATGTGAAGCTAGCAGAACAGCCGCCAGTGCATCATCAATGTGGCAAGTAGTCATGTTGTTACATGACGCGCATGTCGTGATTATCATGTTTAGATGTGTCATCTACCTGTGTCGTCCATTCGCGTCTTATAACACCGAGTTTGGTACATGTGAAGCTAGTGAAATGGCCGCAAGCGCATCATGAGCGTAGCATGTAGTCATGTTACATGACACGCATGTGATAGTTCTCAAGTTAGGGTCTGCCCCTTGTGTTCGCCATGCGACCATACCATACCAGTTTTTCAACAAGCCATGTCAACAAAACCACCACGAGAGCTGCAGGACCATGAAATGTAAATCATGACATTCATGACATCCATATCATAATTTTCAAGTTAAGACTAGTCAAATATGTTCTTCTTACAGTCATGATATGCCATACTATGTTTGGTATTGATACCATCATCGAAACGGCCAGGATAGCTAAAAGTTGTAGGTAGTTACATAGATAGATAGATAGACAGATAGATAGATAGATAGATAGATAGATAGATAGATAGATAGATAGATAGATAGATAGATACTCTCAAAGTCGCCTAAGTTCACTTAGAAATTCTTCGCATCTAAAAAAGTCACAGCTTTGCCGCAAAGGCGAAGCGATGAACGTGATAGCAACAAATTGGAAGGTCACGCGCTGAATGGCAAGCAGATCAAAACGTGCTCGGAGTTTCTCACGCACAAATGACGCCCGAAACATGCTCACAGGTACAAATAAACGTGAAGAAGCGTCCCAGTTGTTACTTCGCTGTTCCGGAAAACACGCCTTTTTCGCAAATGGAGAAAGCGCAACAATGACAGTGACCTTTGTGCGCCCCATACCTACAACAGAATCAATACAGCGCAAGCCCAACGCCAGCCAAGACGTATGATACTCCCCAACAAGAGATAAGGGCCCCCCAGAGATCATCCACTCTCTCCTCTCCGCGGCCAAAGTACACGTGACAGTTGAGAGCTGCCGCTAAAGCCCAAAATCAAGGGGTATTAGCCGCCACGCGCTTATTGCGCCATCTTGCTGATAATGCTGAAAACACGATAGTACCCCCTCCTGTGACGCTCGCCAACAGTGGTAAGGGGTAGATATGAATAGCTTGCCATTTGAACGTTCCACAAGGTGCCTCTTCGTGGCTCAATGGCCAGCACCTAGATTTATAGACGCGGAGGTTCCACGGTCTATTGCGCACGCCGGAATCATTTTCTGGATTTTTTTTATTTCTTGCGTTTTCGTATACATACTGATAAGTATACATATACGATGAGTGACGGTGACGCCCATGCCGATGCCGACGGCGAAATCTAGCCGAGAGTGTCCATGTAACTGCCATCGCAATGAAAAACAAAACCCTCCTAAGCGAAATTTCACCAACCAATCATCCAGCGTTTCCTCTGTTATTCTTACAACCTCAGTGGGAGGGTGAACCAACAGACCAACTGATATTCTGGATCATGAATGTACATTTATTGGATATCTACGATTATGGCTCTGCCTTTACAAGTAATTTATCTTAAAGGACTCAACTTATATAAGAAAATGATATTCTAATGAGTATTACAATAAAACATAATTAAAATAATATAGATAAATAATATTCTGTTGACCTCAACATAGAATATATACTCAACTAGGCGTTCACCAAAAAAGCTCACTTTATGAGCCAGCCTATGATTTTTTGGACACATTTTAGAGTACCACCTATTTATTACTAATCTCTCTGTTCTCATCAATTTTCGCCTCTGATATGGTTCTTCTGTACTCCTCAAAAAAATACACTACTACCACCCAATGTCCCCTTTCTTTTAGATGTTCTGCGGAACCTGCCGGGGCCTCTAGATGAAAAAAAAAACAAAATGAACAAACGAAACGCGAACAAAACAAAACACGAGAAACGTAGGATCCATGCAGAAGAAAACTATAGACATGAGCGGGATTTCCCCAAGCAACTGCTCACAATTTATTTCCGCCATTTTTCTTGAGAACTCTAAGAAATCTGGAAAATCAAGTCACTATAGAAGATTTCAATCATCAAGACACGCTTACTTAAAAGCAATTAGCATTCTTTCTTTCCTTTTAAATGTATTTTTGGATGCGGAGCGTTTGTTTGCGCGCTGCAAGCACTTTTGGAGTCTGTCTCTGAATCCATCAGTTGAACCGCTCACGTCTGGGTGTTCTCGTGACTAAGCACCCCTTAACTTGGCGTGAATCAACAGTAGTATGGGTGGGTAAGATAGTTTGACGAATAGGACGTGCTGGTAATGACATGAAGATTATGACAATATCACTTTTACGACGGGAAACCGTCTCTGCCAGACCTGTGGCAAATACCCGCGGGCGCATATGTGCCACAGGTATGCAGGTATGTGCCGCACGTGATCGATTCTTCATGTCAACCCAGGAACGGCAAGAAAAGACATTGGTAATACTTACTTACTTACTCACCCTCTTACTTATTTGGTTACATACATACATACATACATACATACATACATACATACATACATACATACATACATACATACATACATACGTGCTTACTCACTTATTGCTGTCCCACGAACGGTTATGTGCCAAAGGTATGCAGGTGTGTACTACGCGTGATCGACTGTTTATGTCTACCTATGAACGGCGAGAAGAGACATTAGTATCTTCAACTCGAAAGCGGTATGAAAAAGCTGACATGGACAGTCTTTACCGAATGAATGCAAAGAATTAATATCCTGGTCCCGGCTGGAATTCAATGCAAGTATTCTGCATGGTAACCAAGTATTCTACCACAAAGACATGCCAGGTCACAGTAATTCAATACAAAAATACACTTTTCAGGTGTAACTATAGTGAAACATCAATTGCGATTCCAATGCAGTTTATCGAGTTTTAGAAAAATCACCATGCACTTCTATGGTACAGCGTACTCGTCGGGTTAACGTCAATTGTAGTTAAATTCCATCCACTGACGTAGATTTATCTAGCAGTGTTCAGCACTACCAACCTCGCAAACAAGCTTTGCATATCAGCTTACCGCCTCTCGTCTTGCTTATACTCATGTTTCTGTTGGCATTGTTGTGCAAGTGCCAACTGGCTATAGAAAGCATATGCGACTCTTAAACATATATCTGGGTGTACAGCATTCGTGCAAATATTTAGCGTCATTTCATAACGTGCTGCTGAATATAAAAGATTCCCTCCACATACTTCGGATAACATCGATTCTTAAGGTTCGTGAGATCTGCCTAATTTTTATTTATCTTCTTTCCTGTTGTTTCCTCATTTTATTTTTCTTCTTCTCTCGTCCTCAATTTGAAAGCTACTTTTTTTGCTTTTGCGCTCTTCACGTTTTTGTCGGTTGAAGCCCGCCATACTTGAAGTACGAACCGGAATTCTTGACCGACTTTTTTTCCTGCCGCACATAAAATGTAGAAATATATGCCCTCCTAGATTACTTTCCTTGTACTGCGGCCGAATTAGCTCACTATAGCCGAACCGACCAACATGTTCATAGCCATCATTCTTGCTGCACAATCATAGTGAACATTGTGGATAACCGATCAGAAAGAATCTAATAATGATAGAGCTGTAGTTTCTATCCCTCAAGCGAGGTCATATTTGCGTCTTCGCCAACACAATGCAAAAGAAAAAGAAAAGCCTAGATTGGTAGTTACAGCAACAAATCGCAGCCGCTGGCGTGCGCCTTACATTTCGGTGAGCCTTCTGAATGACCTGACTTTTAGAGTAGATTGAGTTTGATTGTGAGACTAATTCTAATTGCTTACTGTGTTGGGAATGCCCAGTTATATCAGTGCAGTTATAAATACAACAATCATGACATGAGATGACGCGCTTCATGAAAAAAATCACCGGCATAGTCACAGTGTGAATGACGTTAAAAAATCTTCCTTGTAGGTGCATGGGACGTTTTTTGTTAAGGCCATTTTTGTAGGAAGGCTTCCTAACAAGCCGTCGCATGATTTGTACGTCGAAGGCAGCGTTTTCAGGCACATTACACCGCAGGCGCTTGACAGTGTTGACCACGCTCCTTGGCACGCTAACCACCTGCCGCTTTATGCCTTACTGTCAGCTGCCGTGAGTCAAAGGCGAACGCCCACAAATGGCAGACCTGGATCTATTGGTGGTCTTTCACAGAGTTGAGAGCAGGCTGGTGAAGGGGCTTGTGAGAATAGTGGTACCCGTGCGTAACAGTTATCGTAGGAACTTGTCACATGCTGCCGTGCATAAAAAAGAACGAGAACGAAGTGGACGTTGTCATGAGAAGGTGAACGCGTGGGCCATCGGAAAACAACGCCTTGGTTAGCAGCGGGTCATTTAGAGCGCCTAAAATTCGCAATTACTGACGTAAGTGGTTATTCGCGAGCCTTTTCTCTTTCTCTCCTCCTTCAACCTCTACGAGGCCTTCGCCGCGTCGGTATTTGCCAGATGCTGCATGTAGGACTACTCGCAATGCTTGCTTATTTACAATCGCTCGCGACAACAATTTTTGATTCGAGGCGCAGAATTTTCGGGACACAGCACATCTGTTTTGACGGAAACAAACTTGTCCTTACTTGCGCACTGTGGTGGTGCTAACAACTTCACTAATAAATCCGGCGAATTGGTGGCCTTGGCCATCCCTGACGAGGACCAAATCCCTGTTTCCTCGCCACCTTGCTGGCTTGAGTGATGGCCCAGAGTTGATCCTGGAGATTTGAGCTCCACAGCTGTACGCCACGCCGCGCCTCGTCTGAGAAGACTGCATTTCTTCTGCTGAAACCACACATTCCCATAGAATATGCCTAAATGATGCTGAGTCCAGCCGCACAATTTGCGTAATAAACAGATATACATGTCAGTATATCCTCTTAAAATGAATGGTATTGAGGAATGTCTATGTTTGCAATTGCCTTTAATGTACCGCTTCGGATCGGTTGAATTTGGGGATTGTTGGTAGATAAATACGCCTAGGCTTTTTATAAAAGTTCGTAATTTTGCAGTGTTGGGTCATTCTATTACTTCCTGTCTACTCCTCCACGCGATGTCTATCCACTGAAGATGTTTTTTTTCTACGTGGGCGCGGAACGTGTTACCTCGCACTGCACGATGTACCTCTCAATCAGGTTGGGCACGGGCTTTGGGGGCACGTGTGAGCCAGTAGCCATATAATATGTTGTTTTTCCATCTTTTTGGAGGTTATATACTTTGCGTTGGCTGTAAGAATAGCCATGGGCTCTGGCGAAATTTTGCCTAGTGCCTAATTTCTGACAGCTGTCTGCAGATCACTTACGATATACCGGCAATTGGGACAAACTATGACCAGCGTTATCGCCACTACTTCCGCTTTCTAAGGGTGTCTGCTGTGTACACTACATGAGCTGACCAACTAATTGTCAGTATTGGGGACTGTCGCTGCGAAGGCACGTAGATCCACGTATTCTGTCACGTCTAAGAACAGCGCTTTTTTGTCCCTACCAAAGGTTTGTACTAGAGCCCGGCTCTGCTCTCTCTTCGACCTCGTTCGGGATGCATGTTGATGATGAATAGTAGGGCTTAGTGGCGCAAAAACCATGTTTGGCCAACAGCGTCATGTCTTTCATGTGATGTAAGCGATAACAGTGTGAATTGTCACTGTATATAGGTATAAAATCACGTGCTGTATACAATCGTAAACGTTACGCAGAGATTACAAAGTTATGACATTGATATGTGATGTGATTTGTGGGTGTGGGCTGAATTCTAAATAACAATGGTACCTACAAGTGAGCGATCAGTAAGAAAAAATCGGCCTCATATCTGCATTTTACACCGCAAAAGTTGTCGAAAGACGACAGTCTTGTGTCTGGAGAAAGTAAACAAAATATTTACTATTTGATGCTCTGCGCAAGAAAATTGGTGAATGGTATTTTGAAGGGTTAGAGTGCCTCGAGCGTGCAGCGGAAGTGAACGAGCGCATCAAGGCACGTCACAGGAAGAGCGATTCCAAGTGAAAAGAACGTCACACGTGAGACATCAGCGCTATCTGGCAGTTATCCAAGAAAACGGGGCGCGCGCCGTGCACAGCCAGCCGTCTCTGAGGTGATAAGGTGTAGAACGGAAGGCGACGGGTAGGAGCCACCACTGTGTCGTCTTAGCAAAGCGTTGGAAACACTTGCTGTTCCTTGCAAGCGTTGTATGGCTAGCGCAGCGTTATAAAGGCTACGATTCTTAAAACTACCTATGTATTCCTTTTCTAGTAAAAATACACATACACAATATAGATGTGTTATGGTGCCTAAGTTATGCACAATAATTGCTTTTCAATTGACAATCACATAGGTGAGAACGCTGAAACTTTAGCACTATTAATGGCCTCCGCGAATGGGGTCGGCCGTTTGGAGTATCGTTTGGTCACTTTGGTGCCGTTTAGGGTATTATTAAAGGTAGACAGACAGACTGAGAGACCAAAATTTTACGTCAAAGGTCCCCAAGAAAGACTATCGTCTTTAAAAATTGTGAATGTCACATCAAGACCTTTGTTTCCAAAGACTAGGAAAGCAGGTGCTCCTGGCACTAGCTACCGAGGAAACAACCTCTGTGCAAAGACCGACTTACGGATTTCCACGATGTATGACGTGAAAGGTATGACTATAATTTAAAAACAAAAAATGACTCGTATTTAAAAATAGGTTTTTTACGTATGAGCACTTGAAGATGCAGAGGAATAGGATCGTTGTATGCTAACAAAAAGTGTTTTTTTTATAATGGCACCAAGCTTACTGCAATAATTGAGAATCTGAATGACAGTGAGTGATTAATTAGATTTATCATGGAAAGGTGAATTACCACCGGACAAAAGAAATCAGTGTGTACTATGCGTGTGTCCTATTCTTAATCTCGTGAGTGTGACATCTCCGTGGCGTGATCTCGTATCTGACGGCCAATTTCCGAGATGTAGATTTATGAGATGGAGTTTGATCTGCGTTTGTCTGTCCCGTAGCCACTGCCAATAATCCCTCAAATTTTCTTTATTATATTGTTTCAAGTCAAGTGAAGGAATAGCTATGGCTGTGTTGGCAGCGCTTTCTTGGACAGATGTTGCAAGCTGATCCGCCAACACCTTTCCATAGATCTTGCAAAATCACATAGGCTTCTGCTGTGGAAGTGCTTGTATTGAGTGCACAACACTGACATCTGTAAAAGATTGACCGACGGCTGCGTTCGGCACAAAAGTGTGAGATTTAAATGCATCTGTGAAGAACCCAGGACAGGTGTACATGTGCTGCAGTTCAAGAAAGTTTGTTCAGATATATTGAAAAGGGGCATGTTTCGTGACTTACATGAATGACTCATCACAATCTACAATGTTGAATTTTAATCGCAGATCTAGATCAAGTTTTTCTGCTTTGTATGTAGCAGTCATATTCCATTGGCAGAGTGAGAGCGTGAATTGTGTTTTCCGATGGCAGATTAGTGGCAGCCGCGAATTTTGAATCGCTCCATTGAGCAAGAATTATTTCTTCGCTGAAATCGGCGGATTTGACCAGAAGTCCACGTGACGCATTTTGAGCGCAGGCTTTGTTCCCGGCATGGCTGCCTGTTCACGGCCCCGGGCCACCACGGACGCTTCTCCGCGCCGTGCGCTTGCATTGTTTCTGTTATAAGAGAGTAGCAGTTCCGACGCAACAAGTTCTTTCAGTGATAATTCTTTGGACCCCGACAACGAAAACGAGGCTGCCTTGTATTACCGGGCGTTCGACACGATGTTTCGGCTGGCCGCCAAGAGGCCTAACGTGGTGGGCTTCGTCGAAGTTGTTCGGCGATATTCGGGTGATGAGGTAGGGTAAAACTCCGGGGGGTAGCGGCGTCAAAAGATGTTTTCTTGTTTTTAAAGTGCTGTTTCTCTCTAGTTTTGCAGCCACTTTCACGTGTCCAGACATGTAGCGAAGCAAGTCATTGTGAGATTTGCAGCTTTACCTAGGTTCCTGTCAAGCAGCAACGGCGGAGTGGCCGTGAAGTCTGCAGAAACTTATGTGCTGGCTTTCGTGTGGTGATTTGAGCCTGCTAACGTATTTTTTCTATGTAAATTTATCGTGTTTATTGGTAAGTAAAAACTTGGCTCCGTATCTGTATTTTACACTACAATCTATTCGAAAGACGATACTCTTGCGTCTCGAGAGAGTGAACAAAACGTTTGATGTTCTGCGCAAGAAAATTGGTAAGTGGTATTCTGGAAGGTTAGAGTGCAGCGAGCGCATCAAATAACGTCCCACGTGAGACATTAGCGCTATCTGGCAGTTGTCCTGGAAAATGAGGCGTGTGCCATGCGTGCCCGTCTTAAGGATGACAAGGTGTAGAACGCGAGGCAACGGGTAGGTGTCACCACCATGTCGTCTTGGCAAAGCGTTGAAAACTTTCGCCATTTGGACCAGCGTTGCTTGGTCCGCGCAACGTGATAAACGCTACGGTTTTTAAAATTACTCATGTATGCCTTTTATTTATTTATTTATTTATTTATTTATTATACCCTCAGGGCCAGAGGCATTACAGAGGGGAGTGGTACAGAACAAAGGCATAACATGAGGTAGCATGGTTACAAAAAACGTTGTGTACATAAAAAGGAAAAGGAAAGACAAAACAAATTAGTATTATCGCAACAATGTGGTCACACAAACACAGATTAAACATCAGATACTTCTGCATATACAATATTGGCTAAGGCAGCACGGAACAGTCGGTTATCGGTGATACCCGCAACTTCAGCGGGAAGGTGTTACTTTTCTAGTAAGACACACATACAGAACGTTGACGTGTTGTTATGGTGCATCAGATATTCCAATAATTGCTTTTAAATGACAATCGCACAAGCATAAACACTGAATCTTGACCAATAATGCTGGGCGCTGAGGATGGGGTCTGCCATTTGGAGTACTGTTTGGCCACCTGGTGCTGTTTAGGGTACCGTTAAAGACGGACCAACAGACAAATGTACTGACAGTTAGACAGACAGACAGACAGACAGACCAAAATTTTTGTGTCGAAGGTCACCAAGATATAGTATCAACATATAAAAAAAATTGGCCTCGTATCTGCATGGTAATCTGCAAATGGCGTCAAAAGACGATAGTCTTGCGTGTGGAGAGAGTGAAAGAAACATTTATTTGATGTTCTGTGCAAGAAAACCGGTAAATGGTATTCTGAAGGCGCTGCGTTAGAGTGTCTGGAGCGTGATGCGGAGGCGAACGAGTGCATCACGTCACGTCGCACGTGAGACATGAGTGCCATCCGGCAATTTTCTTCAAAAACAAAGCATGTGGCATTGAGATGGGTGTGCGCGCCCGTCTCAGGGGTGATAAGGTGTAGGACGCAAGGCGATGAGTAAGTATCACTACCGTCTCGTTTCAGCAAAGCATTGGAAACACTCTCCTGTTCGTGCAAGCATTCCATGGTAAGCACTACAGTCCTTAAAATTACCTATGTATGCCTTTTCTAGTAAAAGACGAGCATGCGAAATACGTGTGATTATGCTTCCCCGGACATTCGCAATATTGCTTTTTAATCGACAATTGCACGAGTATGAAAGCTCAATCTTGAGCAACATTTGTGGGCGCTGCGCAAGGGGCAGCCATTTCAAATACCCGAAACAGACAAAGTTACAGACAGACAGACAGACAGACAGAAATACATACATACAGACAGACAGACAGAAAGACAGACAGACAGACAGACAGACAGACAGACAGACAGACAGACAGACAGACAGTCCAAAATTTTTGCGTCGAACGTTCCAAGAAAGACTCTCGTCTTTAAAAAAAAAAGAAACGACACACATTGGCTGATCCTAAAGGTTGGCGCTTGGCAAGGCTGTTAGCCAAGTGGTAATGCGCTCTTTTCGTTGAAAATATGCGATTGATGTGCCGTGACGTGTAGCTCAATCGCATTGTGTTCTTGAAGTAATGTTCGTGATGATTCAAGATGTCTCGTTCACGTGCGCTGCGAACGAATTTCATTTGGCGTTTCCTGCGCTGTCAATTATTCTTTGACTGCTTTTTCTCATGGATGCTGAGTAATTGATGTAGTACACCGAAACAATGCAAAATATTGTTCGCATGTATGCCATTCCTATATTGTCTCCATTGTTTTCAGACACTCCACACGCACGTTTATACCAGATGGAATGTCACACTTTGTTTTTCATTGGAGACTGTTGCAAGATCTTACAACAAAATATCTTGTTTTTTTCAAGTTTTTTTTAAGTTTCAAGATTTATTATTTCCAAAAGCAAGGTACAAAATCTAAAATATACAGATGAGGGTCCCAGAGCCAGAGACTTTAGTGGGACCCTCGGTTTGTCGATACAAATAGACGGTACAATTTATACAGAGCAACAGAGAATTCCTACAATATACGGACATCAAAATGCACTTTTATATCACAAATCAAGCCAAAAAACGCAACATGGTATAAAAAAAACGAAGAACAAACTAGTCAAACAGGTAAACGATCACAAGTAAGGTTATTCGAGAAAATAATTTTTGACGGACTCTTTGAACAAAGGAATTGAAGTGCAACGCTTTATGCTAGAAGGTAACGCATTCCAAAAGTATATCGCACTGAAACCGGAAGTTTTTTGTCCATAATTAGTATGAACGGGGGGTAACATAAATTTTTATCAGCCGCACACCTGGTCACATTATTATTCTGCAAAAGATCACATGTAATAAATAGGAATGCGAGTTGATTATACAATAGTTTGTGGAATAGGGTAACAAGATTGAACCGGAACAACAGATTTACTGGCAAGATATTGTAAGAGCGTAGTATTGAGTAGGCGTTCGATTGCGAATAACTAGAATCGACAATGCGGATTGACTGATTTTGAATGTGCTGTATTGATGATAAATGACAAGCATAAGTGTTGCCCCATGAGACTACACCATAAGTAATATGACTATGAATGAACGCAAAATACAGCGCCAGTAGAGCTTCACGGGAAAAGAAAGGGCGAGCTTTGATTAATGCGCGGATACCAAACGCCGTCTTCTGCTAAAGTGGGTAAAGTGACTGCGAAAGGTAAGGCAGGGGTCAAAATGTATGCCAAGAAAGACGACATCAGAACAAGCAGAAATGGAATGAATACCAAATTGTGTTAAGGAAATAGCAGATAATGACCTCTGAGCACTTTTAAACACCATTATTCAGTTTTTTGTGGGGTTGATAACTAAGTGATTACTGCTGCACCAATTCATAAGGGCACCTAATGCAAGGTTTAACTTTAAAACAAGAGGATCAATATTTTTATCAGATGAAGATATTGTTGTGTCATCAGCGTATAGAACACAGTCACCACAGCCAAAAGAGCTAAGAACATCAGGAAGATCATTCATATATAAAATAAATGGCAAAGAACCCAATACT
This sequence comes from Rhipicephalus annulatus, assembly GCA_013436015.1. Taxonomy (NCBI): domain Eukaryota; kingdom Metazoa; phylum Arthropoda; class Arachnida; order Ixodida; family Ixodidae; genus Rhipicephalus; species Rhipicephalus annulatus. The sequence goes on from WOVY01004263.1 coordinate 52,326, forward strand.
GAGCCCTGCGGTACTACTTGGTAAACATATTTTGTTGTAGTGAAGATATTTGCGGCGTGTACTGTGTACTGTCGGTCATGTAGGTAATTTCTTAAGAAGGTAAGCGCAGGGCCGGTTATTCCATAGGACTGAAGTTTATGCAATAAAACTTGATGATTTACAGTGTCAAAGGCTTCAGTGAGACCTAAAAAATCGAAACCACTAAATTGATTGAGATGCATTATCACAGAACAGTTACATACGTTATGCTATTATCATACAAAAGGTTCTAAAGCATTGTAACCCAAGGCGGACTTTTTTCCTTAGGTGAATTTAACTTCATTTCTTATTTACATGCAGTTACGCAGCCAATAAAACAAGCATGAGGGAGATGGCAAGCCGCTTTGATCTGCCAGAAAGCTCCATTTACAGAGTTCTTCCGAGGGTGGCTGACTTTCTCCTCGAAATGGGCCCATCCGTCTGTTGTGTCCGTTCCTTCCAACTTGGTACAACTGTCTATTGAATTTAAGAACGTTAGTGTTATTATGTTTTTAAATTTATTTGTGCTATTGAGTGCTTGGATACTTTCACACTTTATTGCAACGCTGTTCGTATCAGTGACTACGACACAATTTTGCCTCAAGGTGTCTGGTAACCCTGGAGTTGTTGGCTATCTGGATGGATCTTACTGTAACAGGCATCCCTACCTGCCTTCAATCTTTCAAGCCGTGTGTTACTACACAAAAAAGAAAAAAAAAACATTGTCACCTGCATTGTCAAGCAATATCCACGATTCTGGAATCTTCAAGCTCTCACGACTTTCAAAGAAACTTTCTAAGCTATGCGAAGCCGTTGCTTATCCCCTGCTTGGAGATGCAGCCTATCTTCTCAAGCCATACCTGTTGATTCTTTTCAAGAACTATGGCTAGTTATCATATGAGCACAAGAACTTTACCAGAAAGTTGTCAGCAACGAGGGCATTCATAAAAAACTCCCAAGCGTTTCCTCGAGGATGAACATGGTTAAGTGCGAATGCACGGGATGATGCTATGAGGGGGATCAAAGTTAAAATCCATTGGCATTCGCCAGTGAGTTTAACGTAAGCTCGCCGTGTGGTAACATTGCGATTTTCAGGAACCATTAGACTCTCTCGAGAAATCTTGGTGAGTTTACGCGCATATGTGAGAGTAAATTCGCACTCTAATGATGTTTATGTGTTTTTTATTCGCAGGATATGTGTGTTGTATATGTAATTCATACTATATTTTATATTTACTCGTTGTATGCGTTGTACTCGTTGGTGAAGGTATCGCAGTCGAGGTTGATGCTTGCGATGGATTCATACCTATGACGACTTGCCGATCTCGAGGAAGTCATCTTAGAAGCAAGGCGTCATAGCAAGGCGTCATAGCAAGTCATCCAGCAAACCGCGAGTGAGAAGTGAGCGAGCGGCAGCCGACGGGCATTTATATGTTGTTGTTAGTGGTTCACAAGAAAAAGGAAGAAGGCACCTAATTTCGGTCTGCCTACAGGCGATACGGCGCAGTGCCTTGACATTTAAATATGGGCTTTTATATAACGACTTACGCTGATGCGCCGCGCACGCGCACACAAGGACGGCGGATTGAAACATGGTTGGAGAGCGGAAAGAGGTGTAGAGACACGCGCGACTGCGCAGTACCGGCGAAAGGGAGCTGTCAGGCAAGGGGAGAGGCGCGCTACGAGAGTGATTGCAAGCCTAACGGGGGAGAGGTACGCCAGCTGCATGACGCCGTGACGTCACAGCACGGAAGAGGGGTGTGAGAAGGCGCAGCTGTGCGCGCTGACACGGCGCAGAGGTGCCAGCTGCACAGCGCGTGGTGACGTCACGGCGCGGAGAGTGGTGCGTGAGCCGGAGCGGGTGCGCACAGCCATGGAGCGAAGGGCGGAGCGCGCAATCACGTGGTGTGTGAGGTCACTGCACCGTTGTTACAGACGCTCCTCTCCGCTCCTTACGCCGTTGCAAGGGGAGGGGAGGAGGCACACCATGGACGGCGGATTCAGGGTCGCTTATAAAGTGCATTCGCACTTAAAACAGGTTTAGCAATCTAAAGGAAAGATTCTGTCAACTCATCTACCTTGACCTTTGCACTATAAAATGTCTTGAACAAGTTCATTACTTTCTCCTGCATACTGCATAACTTATGCATACATCAAAGAGACATGGAGCTAGATGATCTGGATGATAACACGACACCTCCGAATATCCAGTGGCACGAAGAATGTTTCAGAGACGACATTGACGAGACTGCTGAAGAAGCTCTCCTACGCAGGCTAGGAGAAATTAAGAGGAACAATATGATGAAAACAATGCGCTGAAAGCAGTGGTGGTGTACAATGAGTGGAAGCTTTTGAAAACATCTGGTGTGTAAAAAGGTAAATCAATCATTACACTTGTCGGGATTCGAACATTGATACTGCAATAATACAAAAGAATTAGCAGCAGTGTGCCACGTAAGAGAAATGTGTGCGTGAAAGTGTTTTTATTATATCTAAAGGAAAAAATAAATACAGACCGGTGCCTAGATGCTGATCATCCACCTCGGGTAACCAATGTATGCGCTTTGGCGATCGCAATTTTTGTTCGTGTTGTGCAGCCTTTTATTTTTGTAGCTCCTCTCTGTGTTTTAATCTTCACTTTGCAGCCTTCTTTGTTCCTCACGAGCTGCTTTTCGTTCTTCTTTAGGTGTCCGAAAGCGCTCTATTTCTTTAAAGAAGAGCTACGTATCCTTGCCTTTGTACTCGATTTTCTTGAAGGCCTCGTTAGAGCTGTCTCTTTATTCTTTGCAGAACCTGATGCGCTCATTTGTGAATCTTCTAATGTACAACTGGGTTCAGCATTGATGTCGGAGTCATCTTGAAACAACGGCGCAAAAATTGTAAAGGAGGGGTTGTCTTGCTATTTTTGAAATCACAATATAGCCCTTTAGCTGGCTCTAAGCTGTCGTCAAGCTAGCGTATTTTTCAACATTGTCTTCGAAAGAAACTGGTGTTCATTCATTGCCTGATTTCTGGCTGTGTTGCACAGCTGCTTTCTTCCGCTTCATTACTGTCTTGTAGGGAATACTGCACTGTTCAGATGTTCTCCCAACTCGAAGGGTTTCCCTCATTTTCAAAGCTATGTGCGAAAACATTTCTTCGTGTTCCGAATTTTTTTAATCAGCCCTACACGAGTGAAGAACTGCTTATAGTATTTTAATAACAATATAGTTTCCCCATTCATCGACTCACATCCACGACCTGCAATAAGGAAACCACAAATGAGTACAGGCACCATTTCTAGCGAACGACGGTCCATAGTATATGCGCATTTTATATATTACAGTTTCTAATGCACAACACTTCTGAAACAGAATTACCAATTCGCCAACTTACCACGCTTGTCACCTTTCGTTTGTCAGAGTTTTCCTGAATAATATATATATATATATATATATATATATATATATATATATATATATATATATATATATATATATATATATATATATTACCAAGCTATAGTGCAGAGAAATTTGCGATGACATTGGTATGCGAACACGAGCGCAAGCTGTAAAAAGGCTTTCCATGCATTTACTTCGGTAATTACCCAGAAACATTGAAACTGCATTGTTTATGTCGCATTCGTTCTTCATAAACACACTGCACTACACAGTATTTACCGAGGTTCATTTACGTATTGTACTGCTTTCAGGAATTGTGCCTATCGTAAGAAGAGCACATATTCCTAAGAACGGGTTGACAATAACGTAGAGCACCATTGTCAACCCGTTTTTTAGGAGAAAACGACTGCGCAATCCTCGCCCTTAACGAAACGCGGTGCCGTGAAGGTGACACACGATGGGCGTTTGATGGTTGTGGAAAGCATGTATAAGCTGTCTTAACGTTGACACACGCGTCATCTTTACGTACTGGATCATAAAATTCCCCTCCGTATTTTAGAACTGAAATGGGTTGTTGAACAAGCAGGAGTTGACTCGGCGAAGGAGAGCTTTATTTAGCGCAAGGCCTAACTGAACGCAAGCCTGCGATCACAGCAAGTCTTCTTCCTTTTCTATACTCGAGCTCCATGCCCACTGCCCTCGTTACAATCAACCCCGCCCGATGAGGGAGCCATCCTGGCGACCTAAGGACAGGTGTACACAGAAGGGTCATGGTATGGCTTGAGCCGAGAGATGTGTACGATTTCTTTTCCCCGATGGCGCTTGTCCGGAGATGCATCCAGCGGCTCGACAAGGTAGTTGACAGGGGATGTTTGGCGTATAACTCGATATGTGCCATGGTACCTGGACTAAAGCTTGTGGGAGAGTCCCGGAGCAGTAAAAGGAATCCATAACCACACCAGCGAGTTCGGAGCAAAGCTTATATGCGTGGTTGACGCGTCGTGGCGATGTTTTTAGCGCGTCTGGTCATGTGACGTGAACGCACGAGCAAGCTTCCGACATTCATCAGCGTGTGCTGCTGCTCGAGAAACGGTAGTCATCTCTGAAGGGTCAGTTCGATAAGGAAGAATGGTATCCATTGTTGATGATGGCTCGCGTCCATAAAGAAGGAAGGAAGGCGAAAATCCAGTGGTGCTTTGCGTTGCAGTGTTGTAAGCATATGTCACAAAAGGGAGTATGCTATCCCAATTTGACTAGTCGGATGAAGCGTACTTGGCCAGCATATCCCCAAGTGTACGATTAAAACTTTCTGTCATCCCATTAGTTTGCGGGTGATAGGCTATGGTAGTGCGGTGTATGATGCGACACTCGCTCAACAACGCTTTGATGGCATCGGAGAGAAAAACGCGGCAGCGGTCGCTTAGTAACTCCCGAGGTGCTCCATGCCTTAAAACCAGGTTTTGCAGTATAAAACACGCAACGTCTTTTGCGGTAGCAGAAGGTAACGCAGCTGTTTCAGCGTACTGCGTTAGGTGGTCGATAGCGACAATGACCCAGTGGTTGCTACTCGAAGTATAGGGAAGCGGACCGTAAAGGTCGATTCCGACACGATCGAAAGCTCGTGCTGGACATGGCAACGGCTGCAAGGGACCTGTGGCATGTTGAGGGGGCATTTTGCCTCGCTGGCACGTAAGGCAAGACCTTACGTAACGGCGAACGAAACGGTACATACCACGCCAGTAGTACTGCAGCTGCAAGCGGGTGTATGTTTTTAACACACCAGCGTGGCCACATTGCGGATCATCGTGAAACGTGGCACAGATGTCAGAGCGCAGATGTCGGGGGATGACGAGCAACCACTTACGGCCGATCGAGCTGTAGTTTCGGCGGTAAAGCAGGTTATCCCAAATAGCGAAGTGTCCTGCTTGACGGCGAAGCGTCCTGGAAACTGGAGCGGGCGTCCGGTTTGAGAGAAAGTCCAAAAGAGAAGAAATCCAAGCGCGTTTGCGTTGCTCGGAAGGCATGTCCGAAATGCTGATGGCCAAGGCAGCACTATTGGAGATAGGCGAGCCGACAGGCTCTGAAGCCAATGGCGAACGGGACAGGGCATCGGCGTCGGAATGCTTCCGGCCAGAACGGTAGATAACACGGATATCGAACTCCTGTAACCGCAATGCCCAACGAGCGAGCCGACCATTAGGATCTTTTAGTGAAGATAACCAGCAAAGCGCATGGTGGTCTGTTACAGTATCAAACGGACGTTCATATAAATAAGGCCGAAATTTTCCGATTGCCCAAATAATGGTGAGGCACCCCTTTTCAGTTACACTGTAATTCTTCTCGGCTTTACTGAGGGTGCGGCTGGCATAGGCAACGACGTACTCGTCAAAGCCCTCCTTGCGTTGGGCCAGTATGGCCCCTAGCCCGACGCCACTAGCGTCCGTATGAAGCTCCGTTGGAGCAGACGGATCGAAATGCCAGAGTATGGGAGGCGTGGTGAGGAGCCGTCGGAGTTCCTGAAATGCATCATCACACGCCTGCGACCACGCTGACAAATCAGAACTTCCGGCAAGAAGATTGGTCAAGGGGGCGATAATATAGGCGAAATTGCGGACGTAGCGCCGGAAGTAAGAACATAGGCCGATGAAGCTTCGAAGCTCTTTGATGGTGGTTGGGTTTGGGAACGCCGCGACTGCATTAAGTTTCGTAGGGTCCGGGAGAATGCCATCCTTAGAAACCACATGGCCGAGAATTACAAGCTTGCGAGCGGCGAAGTGGCATTTCTTCAAGCCAAGTTGAAGTCTCGCCGTGGAAAGGCACGTAAGAACTTGCTCGAGGCGGCTGAGGTGGGTCGCAAAGTCGCTTGAAAATACCACAATGTCATCGAAATAATAGAGGCACGTTTTCCATTTCAGACCTCGCAAGACGGTATCCATCATCCTTTCGAAAGTGGCAGGCGCATTGCAGAGGCCAAAGGCCATAACGGTGAATTCATATAGTCCATCTGGTGTTACAAAGGCTGTCTTCGGGCGGTCACCCTCTGCCATGGGCACCTGTTAGTAGCCGGAGCGTAAATCTAACGAAGAAAAGAACTCTGCTCCTTGTAGGCAGTCCAAAGCATCATCGATGCGCGGCAGAACGTATACGTCTTTGCGCGTTATCTTGTTGAGTCGGCGGTAGTCAACGCAGAACCCGATGGATCCGTCTTTTTTCTTGACGAGAACAACCGGTGAATCCCAGGGACTGTTGGAGGGCTCGATGATGCCACGTTTCAACATGTCGTCTACTTGTTCGTCGATGACACGGCGTTCAGCAGATGACACACGGTACGGACGCTGCCTTAGCGGGGCTTGTTGACCGGTGTCAATACGGTGAATGACCGCAGAGGTTCGGCTTAAGCCTGACTGGTCACGATCGATTGAAGAACGAAAGCGGAGAAGGAGATTTATAATCTCTTCGCGCTGAGTTGGTGCGAGCTCAGAGTCGATGGTATCCGAGAATACGTCCAGAGCATGATTAGGCGCGTTGGTAGGAGTGACAGCACAAATTGGGAGCGAAACCGTAGAATCGGGTATAGTAGCCGGAAGAATGCACTCGTAAGGTTAGTAGCTTCCCAGGCATTCTCCACGTAGTAGGGAAGACGGGCTGTCCGAGGGATTGCACACATGAATGGCAGCGTGACCATTGCGAAAAATGACGACGGCAAACGGAAGCATGATATTTCGACGGCACGCAGATGGGACCGATGGCCTAAACAACACAGGCGATTTCGGAGGGGAGGCACACGACGCTGAGACAACAACAGCTGAGAAAGGCGCAATGTCAACGTCAGAAGCAGCAAACACTCTACACGAAGCACCATCGTCGGGGTCATAGCACGGCACAGATAACGCGAGTTCAGAACGAGCACAGTCGACCAAAGCAGAATTTGACGAAAGAAAGTCCTACCCAAGGATAACGTCTTGCGAAGAACGGAATAAAACTACAAATGTGACGACGTACATCGCACCTTGAATGACGACTCGTGCAGTGCACAAAGCTGAAGGCTGAATATGATGGGACGTATCTGTCTGCAAAGATAGGTCGGTAAGTTGTGTGGTCACTTTCTTCAAGTTTCGGAACAGTTTCTCGCTTATTACAGATACGGCAGCTCCAGTGTCAACAAGTCCGTGCACCTTAATGCCATCAATATAGAGTTCGATTTCGTTCGGGGGACAGCAGTTAGGTCTTGACATTTTTCGCTGCCAACGCAGTTCTTGCATCCGGAACGGCGCCCGTCAGTTTTCCCCTCGCGGTGGGCTGTTGCGACGTAACATCGGAGAAATAGATCGACGACGAGGAGAAGGTGAACGGCTTGCGCCGGATGGTCTGCGACCGAGACGTACGTCTAGAGGTGGATTGGCAGGAACGGGATATCGCGGCTCAGTGGGCATGGTGGGCATGTAATGTGAGGCCCCTGCATTGTCTTGAGAAGGGAAGCTGCGACGACGGCAGTGACGAGCTACGTGGCCTGGGATGCCACATGAAAAACATATCAGCCGATTATCCGGAGTGCGCCATTGGCTGACGCCAGGGGCACTATTCGCTGAATAAGGTACCGTAAATGGTCGTGCAGGCGGCGGCGTCATATAAACGTTCTGACCTGTTTCATATACAGCCGGAGACGGGACGGTCAGCGAGCGGGAAGGTGGCATCGACGAATAAACGTGGCGAGTAGCTTCGTAGATGGCCGGAGACGCTGGCGCACGTGGCCGAGTAACTGCGGCTGCATACGTTAGTGGTGCGGTAAAAGTTGGTGGAGCCTGAGCTGGCGGCAATGCTTCGGCAACTTGCGATTGAATGACCTGGCGAAGCGAGGGCGACAAGGGTGCCATCGGCTCAGTAGTTCTTGTGATTATAGATAGCTGCCGGGCAACCTCCTCGCGTATGAATTGCCTTATGACTGGCATCAACGCAGAGTGGTCGGCGGTGTCATGGCGATAGTTGAGGGATGAGATGTCCGCGGTGTCTTGAGCAGCGCAACGTGTAGAAGCGCGCTGCCTACGCAGCTAATCATAGCTTTGGCAGAGCTGAATCACCTCGGTAACCGTCTGGGGACTGTTCGCAGCCAGCATTTGGAATGCACCGTCGTCGATTCCTTTCATGATGTTCTTGATCTTGCCTGCCTCGTCCAGAGTCGAATCGACGAGCTTGCAGAGAAATAGCACATCTTCGATGTAGCTCGTGAAAGTTTCATCTGCTCTCTGTATTCTGCCCCGCAAGCGCTCTTCACCACGAAGCAGGACGGCCAAAGACTTTCGCGAGGGTTTTCGCCAATTCCGACCAGGTACTGAAATCACTTTGATGATTTCTGTACCATAGTTTTGCCACGTCGATCAGGTAAAAACTCACATTTGTGAGCTTATCGGCTGCGTTCCACTTATTGACGGCGCTCACCAGTTCATACTCGGCAATCCAGTTGTCCACATCTTGGTCCGCTGTGCCACCAAATATGGGGGGGTCGCGCTGCCGGAGAGCGCCAGCGCAGAAGACAGGCACAGGTGCGAGATCTGGAGTAGCAGCAGGAGATGGCCCGGGATCAGTCATTGTAGGAGGTCGTTGGAGTGTGCGGCTGCGAAGTTCCAGGGTGAGAACCAGATGTACCCAGCACCTCCACCACTTGAAATGCGTTGTTGAGCAAGCAGGAGTTGACTCGGCGAAGGAGAGCTTTATTTAGCGCAAGGGCTAACTGAACGCAAGCCGGCGATCACAGCAAGTCTTCTTCCTTTTCTATACTCGAGCTCCATGCCCACTGCCTTCGTTACAGAACGTTCTTTCACTCAACGCGTGTCTTTGACTTGAGAAATTCGACAGAATCACCGTCTCTAGGCAGAACAAGTCACTGCATATCAACTAATATCTGCATTGACTCTTGAGAAGCGCGGCGTCATTTTCAGTCGAGCAGCGGCGCTGTGCGCACTCCGGTCAAAATAAGGACGCAGTTGAAGTCGAGTTTGGTTTAAGAATACCGGGGTCAACGATAAACGTCAGCATCGGCAACCCCTACACAACGGCGTCACGTTTGGCGCAGAAAGGCTGTAAAATTAACACATACCTTGCGTTTCCGGCCCAACCATAATCATTGCGTAGACTAAGGCACTGACCACTAGGCTGGCATCTGCAGTGCTCTCTAGAGGGCCAATTTTATTGTGCCGACTTCGAAGCATGCGAAAACATGCTCGCCGCCATAAACGTGCGACACTCGCGGATGCTAGGAAAGAAAACGAAACGAACAGAATGCTGAGATTATCCGAATCTCTTGTAGCCTAACTCCCCCTCACGAGATTTCTGTGTATCGGCTGTTCCTGTCACGGTGCGTTGTTTCAATGGCAGATTTGACGAGAGCGGTCTTGTTCGGAACGACGCGCTCCGTACTGAATGCGGCTGAGCACTCGCAATCTGCCATTGGAATTCAAAATTAACTGCCACCGCCACAGCGGGTTATTTACCATGGGGGCCGCCAGACGCTGCTCGAGAAGTAGCACCCCCATTTCTTTCGCCAGGTCCCTCACACGAATTGCGTAGGGCTGCCGCAGCAAAGGGCGTTTGTTAAAAAGAGTTGATGAGGACACGTTATTGACTGAGGGTGTGAGGGGTAATTCTTGTTTGCGCTCACCTATAGGAAATATACAAATTATATGTAGGATATCTGCAGATAGAGTGACTACTAATTCAACTCGGCTAGTACAAAAACCACCAGTAGATAAGCGATGTCTAGATTATGGCAGTGATCAAGCATTTGTAATGCGCTTTGTTTTGCTGATTTCTAGATTATTGCCCCGTAGTCTAAGCGGATGCGCATGAGGCTTTTGTACAAATCTATCACGCACTTTTTGTGACTAACCCACGTGGAGCGTGAAAATATTTTTCGGACATTGATTGTTTCATGCACTCATACTTCAAATGCCTAATTTGCGATTTGAATATCAGCTTAGTATTCAGAATGAAGCCTAGAAGTTTGTGCTTCGTCTACAAGGAGAGACGCTTACCATAAAGGCGGATATCTTGGTCAGCACGGAGGCTTCGTTTTCGTGAGAACAGGACGCAGGTCCTTTTTTGTGCATTAAAGCTGAAACCATTCTTAACTGACGATGTTGTTATCTTGTTCAGAACTAGTTGCACCTGTCGCTCATACATTGCAAGATTGTGTGACTTGAAACCTACTTGAACACCGTCGACATATGCGTATTAGAATATGTTTGGTGGGATACAAAGGCGCGAGGAATTCGCCTTGATAATAAAAAGAGTGGAGCTAAGCACACCAACATGCGTCATACCTGTCTCATGTAAAAATGTTTGGGACAACACATTGCCCAACGCACAAGAAATTCTCGGTTAGTATAGTAACTTTCGAATATGGTCAACATTCTACCGTGCACACGAAGGTGATGCAGGTCTCTTAATATACTAAAGAGCCAAGTAGTGTCGTAAGCTTTTTATATAGTAAGAAAGACTGACTGGAGATATTCAATGTGGACAAAAGCGTCTCAGATCTTGCCTCGATACGTACCAGAAGGTCAATGGTGGATTTGTTTTCTGAAACCCTGTACTGATGCGTGTCAAGTAGCCTGTTTGTCTCAAGGAAATCTATCAGGTGCATGTTGATCGTCTCAAAAAGTTTATACATGCAACTTGTCAAGGTGATGGGCAATAACTCGCCACGGAATATGAGTCCTTGCCCTGTTTAAAATTGGCTATTACAATGGACTCTTTCCAGGAAATAGGTATCTTGCCCAAAAACCATAAAAAATTTTAATGGGAAAGTAGAGTACTCTGTGTTTCAACAGTTCGTTTGTTTAGCATTTCGTAAATGCCAGATCAGAACCTGGAGCAGACTTGTTGCAGCAATTTAGAGGTGCCAATAGCTCAGGTAAATATACGTGTCGTACTTTGCACATTTTCGCTCTATTTTCTGATTTTATATGATTCTTTTGTAGTGTTGGAAGGTTTCAGAATAATGCAACGAGCTAAGTACGTGTTGGAAGTGTTTGCCTAGACAGTTTGCCTGATGCTTCAAACTTTTACCCTATGTGTTCACCAGAGAGCGTGAATATGCCTGTGTTCCGATTATTTTACTGACCCTGTTCCAGATTTTAATCTCGTGTGTATACGAAATTTCCCGTCTCGCTTGTCGCAGCGTCCTCCTGCCTTCCGACTTTATGTTCTTAGACTTAGCCAGGCTTTCTGTTGTTTGAGAGCCCCGCAGCAACCTCTGAGCTTTGCTTTGTTCCTTGCGCGTGCTTCGACAATCGTTATTCCACCATAGCACACGTCGTTTTCCAGGCTGTTCATTTGATTGTGAAATGCATTTGGTTACAGCTTCGATTAGAAAAGCGGTAATGTAGTCAACAGCAGCTTCTAAGTTTAAGGCACACAGGTCAGCCCAACTTAGCAGAGTGATGTTTCGTAACTCTTCCCAATCGGCTGCACCCATATGCCATTCGGAAACTTGTGGAGGAGATGCAGTTCTTATTGCTACGCTTAGAAATATTGGGAAGCAGCTACTTCCATATCGATTTTCAAAAACTTACTAGTTAAGGAGGGGAGGAAGACACGGAGACGCAATGCTGAGATCTATGGAAAGCAATGTTCCATTTGCGAGGTCGTAATATATTCTGAGTTGTTATTGAAAATACGCGCACCAGACGAAAAAAAAACTATTCAGTCAGGCGATCCCAATCATCGTAACGACAATCAGCTCAGAGTCTGCTATGTGCGTTGAAGTTCCCAAAGACTAGATACGGTTCTCGCACCTGATCTACTAGGGACTGGACTTCACGTTTTTGTAAACTGTGGTGTGGAGGTATGTAGACAGAGCCATTTGTGGTGAGTTATTTGAAGATAACGGCTCGAACAGCCAGTGCATTCAGAGAATTTTGCAGAGGTAAATGCGTGTTGCTATTCCTTGATTGACAATAACAGCCACACCACCAGATGATGCCATTACATGATCGAGTGGTGTAGGGATTGAAGAGATCGAGATGATGCAAGGGCATCATCTCGATCCCTTTGAAAATTGATGTAATTGCGTAGAAAGTTTTATGCTTTGCGTTCAAGTGGGTCTCTAGTACACAAAGAGATCGTGGATTGAGTTTGTGCTCCAGTGTTTGTAGGTCATCGCAGTTTCGAAGGCCTCGGATGTTCAACTACGGTAATTTTGTCTGCACGATGAGCATAGAATTGTGCTATGCGTATTTTAATAGGTTTAGTGTATTTTAAATTCGAGAGGCAGGACCATCGTTCGGCCCCATTATTGGCTTTTTGTTCTCTTGGCGCGGCCCCTAGAACCACGCCGGTGTTGTGGCACCAGTGGTACCAATTGTGTTTCTATTATCTTCTGAGAGGAGCTGGAGGACCGCACGTGTGGGTCTTCAGTTCGAGTTTGGGGTCTCACCTAATGTGAAAAGGCCTTGGGACCCGACGGCCCTGTGGTCACCGGTTCTTATCCACCAGTTAGCGAAGTTTATTTAACTACTTACGTTTTCGGGGCAGCCGCCACAGCCATCGACTCACTCTGAGTGCGCCGGGCAAGTGGTGAAGGCTGGTGCAGCACTGCCCTCTGATGCACCACACTAGCCTAGGCTGTACCCCAGAACGGTGACACCTCCTTCTAGCCTCCCTAAAAATATGTTTTACATCACTATCAATGTAACTATGCCATTGTAATTTTCCTTCTTCCACGATAGACACGACCAGGTGTATGCTAGGTGGTCACCACTGCACTTCGTTCAGTGACATACAGAATTTCAGTTATCGGAGATGTGGTAATTTGATTAACATTTGGCACATGTGGATTGTCCTCCGCAAGCAAGGAAGCAATGACCATACCGTTGACACTTGATGAACCTTCGTAGGTTTTGTGCGTATGGCCGCACTGGGAGTTAAGTGTAGTGTGTTTCAATGTGTTCTGGCAGTTTACTAGATTCGAATGTGATTGTAATGCGTTTTGTTTGCCTTTCTGTTTTGTCCCATCTATTCTATATTGTTAGAACGTCTACAACATTTTGCTTTTTCCATCCGTCAAGGAGTTTTGCTTCAGTTACGTCCAGGAGGTCGTCATCAAAGACAACAACTCTAACGATATTCATGGACCTATGTTGACCGACTGTGATAGCTATGATTTCAATGAACGCCAGATTTGAGAGGGCTTCATAATGCTTCCTGTCTTGCAGTTCAAGCAGCAGATCGCCACTAGCAGTCTTAGAGGCCTTATAGCCAGGTCCTACTTTCTCTGTTAGGTTTCTTGCTACTGAAAATGGCAAGATAGCTCTGGCTTCTCCACCAAACTGTTCAATATGCATTACATGGTACTTTTGAAGCCTCCGTTGGTCTTTGAAAAGAATGTGATGAATGCTTCGGCGCGCAAGTTTTTCTGGTTTCGATCAGCTTGAAAGATGGTGCACTTAACTTATTAACAGGTAATTTAGGTTCAGCAGCGGTGCCAGCCGCTCATCACCGAGCCCAATCGGGAGATGGTAGCAGAAAATGCTGGGCAAACTCTGTCAACGCCAACTGTACAGCGCTGCTATAACCACATATGGAATAGCCAAACTGTGCATCAGCACAAGGTTAGCCCTTACCGCCAGGAAAGATTAAAAGTAAACAGAAGACAGTATACAGGAAAGATGAAAAGTTAGAGAAAGACGAAGTCTATAAAAAAGAGAGGCAGGAAAAGTGACGGCTGATTTCCCTCGTGCGGGTCAACCCAGTGCTGCCCTGTACGTGAAGCCGGGGCCGAAGAGGTATGTTGCCTCCAATGGGGGGGGGGAGGGGGCTTAATAGTCTATTCATCTGGCATAGGCTCAACCCTCTGGATCCCCTTTTCCCCAGACATGGCTCAGCCACGCACGGATAGGCGTTGAAGAGAGCGGAAATCCCCCCCCCCCCCGCGTTTGCTCAGGTCCATGGGGTCGTGACGCGCCAAGCGCCTGCTTACGCGTACGATCCTGCGGGGTCGGGGCGCGTGTTCTTAGGCATGTTAACCACACGGAGATTTTCTAAGACCGGGCTGTGGAGTGATTTCTTGTCGCCGTGCTGCTTGTGATAGGCTATCCTGCTGCACTCTCAACTACTTTTCACCCAAAATTGATGTAGCTGCTCATCGCCGTGCACAGTTCTTGCGTTGTCAGATGCAAGAACAAGTCAAGGGATGACCGAAACCTCATTATGATACTGCCCGTTAAGTGCAACAAGTTGCTATAATATACATGGTAGCATGAAATGGGAAGTGAGAACTGCAGACCAACATTATCGAATCCACTTTGTGAAGTATACTGCGCGTCTCCACTTATGAGTACAGTTCGTGGCTTACTCAATTAAATGCCGGCTCTGACGCAGTAGAAAAGTCAGAGTTAATTGTGCAGGGCGTCGGGATCTCTCACTAAGGTTTCATCAATGCTTCTGCCGGTCACGTTTTTTAGTCAGCAATACATGCCTACGTGTTCTGCTTGTCATTATGCACCGACTGGTTTAAGTTCTCGGTCTTGGTTTCCATGCTTAGCAAGTAAGCAGAAAGACGTTCGAAGCTGTGATTGCGAAATTTCAGAGATTTAGTGCTGCTGTTTTGAAAAAAAAAACAAGCCTCGAGTGCGACAACTGACATCGAGGTTGGTATTCACCTTTGGGTTTTGTTGCGCGCTGGTATATAGCTCTCTTCGGCCCTTTTATCTTGACGGATCAGACGGCACACTGGCAACGCGAGAAAATCTATGCAAAGCATGCATACCTTCGAGTTATTGGGTGCGCGCATCGTCAAATAAGTTCAAACAATTGTGCCGTTTCGCGTGGTAGTTTTTTTCTGCTATTTGGTGTGAAGATTTGTATCTGCGGCTAGAGCTTTCGCGAAGAAATTGCGTATGGTGGCAGAAAGTTCAATCATATGCTAGCTCAATCTTTCAACGATATAGTTTTTAATTAAGATACGTCCACAAGGCGCACTTCCGAAACAGGGTTGCTGCATCTAACCACTTCATGAAACAACCGCAGCTGTTGAAACGTAGCAACTATATATTGCCACGTTCTTTTCTCAAGTTTTCTTATACACTACGCAACTCTCAGCGTTAACCGCACCTACAGTCTTCGAGAACATTCAGTAGTGTAGTAGATCATTTCAATGAGATCACGCCGACTCCACTAAATATACAGATTATTCTGCAACCTACGTCACCACTAGCAATAACGCTTGCACAATCGATGGCAAGTGAATAAATGCCGACGCGTTTTGCCGCTCGTCAGTTGATCGATGGCCGACGCTCCGTTCGCCGCAATCTTTGCAAGTCTGCGAGCGTAACCCGACTTTTCGTTTACCCGGCACAGATTCACCCAAGTAAACAGTTTGATTTGACGATCCAGTGTCTTGCCTTCAGCCACGTCACGACACTGCTACATCTGGTAGAGATGCTGCTTTCTTGAAGTTCCGGATGCCTCCGTCAAGCCATGAACCAAGCCCACATCACGAAGACATCGACGCAATTCGCGAGCAGTGAGTAGGCCATAGGAAACAAGGGCTGCTAGAGTACAGGCTTCTATCCAACCAGACTCGGAATACCAAGCCTTTGGTGTCAACCACGGCGACATTGACCGCACCTGTACCACTGGCACCGACCTTGCTCCGGCAACCCAAGGAGCCGCTCACTTTACGCGGTTCGCCACTGGTAGACCCGGAAAGCTGGCTTGAAAGGTTCAACTGAATCTTCCTTTTCAATGATTGGACCAAAGATGACAAACTTCGGCATGTGTATTTTGCCTTGTAAGACGCCGCCAGGACGTGGTTCGAGAACCAAGAGTCAACCTTGACTACGTGGGACATTTTCCGCTCCAGGTTCTTGGATACTTTCACAAGCGTCATCTGCAAAAAGAGGGCTGAAACTCTGCTCGAAACTCTTGTCCAGCTACCCAACGAAAACGTCGTGCTCTTCACAGAAGAAATGACTAAACTCTTCCGCCGTGCAGACCCAAAAATGCTAAAAAAAAGAAAGTCCAGTTACTAATGCGTTAAGTCAAACAGGAGTTTTTCGCGGGGCTGATGAGAAATCCAATGAACACTGCCCAAGAATTTGTATTGGAGGCAACCACTATCGAAAGAACTCTGGACATGCACACCAGACAGTATAATTGTCGCCTAGCTCCAGACTGCACAGCTGCTCAAGCCATTGAGTCTGAAGACCTGCGTGAAACAATCCGAGCGATCGTGCGGGAAGA
Organism: Rhipicephalus annulatus; assembly: GCA_013436015.1. Taxonomy (NCBI): domain Eukaryota; kingdom Metazoa; phylum Arthropoda; class Arachnida; order Ixodida; family Ixodidae; genus Rhipicephalus; species Rhipicephalus annulatus. Next base: position 68,966 of record WOVY01004263.1, read on the forward strand.
CCTGCGCAGGCTGTTGCCTTCGGCCCAGCCTCAAGTGGATTCGATCGCCAACAATGTGCGAGAAAACGTTCGGCAATCGCTTCGAATTCCTCAAGCAGCACAGCCCGAGCCAGGAGCTATGAGCAACGCCGCTGCTGTGTGCTACAACGCTCCTCCCTGACCAATGCGGGGCCCGTCTCCTTGCCCATATCTTGAAAACTAAAGGCAGCAACTGATGCAGGTGCGGTTTCTGTGCGACGAACTACCAAAGATCCTCCTCCGACGACGACGCCAAGACGGAGCCTTCCGAACACGACGGCAACCAGGCCAAGACCTGAGGACAATACCTCACTTACCGATGGTGACCTGACGACGCAACATGGAAGCAGCGGAACAAGCCGACGCAGCCTTGACCCGACTACATGGCCTAACTGTAACGCGAGACGGTGAACTAGCCACCTCAGAGTTCTTATCGACGGTCACAAAGTGACAGGTCTCGTCAATACTGGAGCCGACTGTTCCTTCATCATTGGGTCGTTCACCGGGAAGTAGAAGAAAGCATAACTCGGGGGGGAGGGGAGGACGAAATCCGCTCAGCTAGGGGTCATCTCGTGATGCCGCCAGGAATCTGAACACTGGGAGTCACCATTAATGGCCGTATTTATCCTGCAGACTTCGCAGTCCTACAGCGTCACTCAAGAGATGTCATCCTTGGCATGGACCTCTTATGCCTCCAAGATGCAGTCATCGACCTAAGAACAAAGTCGACAACGTTATCCACACAAGAAGCCCTACCACAGGGCACGCTGTCAGGGAACCACGCCTTGAATGTTCTGGAAGAACCAGTCACCATTCGGCTTCGCTCAAGCGTCGTTATTTCAGCCGGCGCTCCGAAATTCACCTGACTTGGAAGGCGTTGTTGAAGGCAGTCAGCCTCAATTAGTCACCCGCAATATTTGCGTCGCAAGAAGAGTCAAAGAGCTATGGGGAGGCAAACCATTTATTATGCTCACAAATTTCACCAAGCTCGCCGCGGTGGTCTAGTGGCTAAGGTACTCGGCTGCTGACCCGCAGGGCGCGGGTTCGAATCTCGGCTGCGGCGGCTGCATTTCCGATGGAAGCGGAAATGTTGTAGGCCCGTGTGCTCAAATTTGGGTGCACGTTAAAGAACCCCAGGTGGTCTAAATTTCCGGAGCCCTCCACTACGGCGTCTCTCATAATCATATAGTGGTTTTGGAACGTTAAACCCCACATATCAATCATTCCATCAATAAAACAAATTTCACCAATGAGTACAAATACATACTGATTGCTGACAAAGAAACGGTGGTCTCATACAAAAACAAAGAAACGGCGGTCGCATACATTGAAGAAGTTGCGAAAGCCACCAGTGCTTTCGGCTTCGCCGATTCTGCGTACCTGCTCGGAGTAGCCGAGCCCCTCTCTAAGCTTTCAACGTCAGTCTTAGCCTTCCGAACCATAAGCAAGAACAGATCAAGACCCTGCTCCAGCAATACTAAGAGTGCTTGTCGTCGTCGTCAAAAATTCGGCAGGCCTCAACCGTGAAACATCTCATCAGAACCGAGGAAAATGCCTGACCACTCCGTCAGAGTCCATACAGGATTTCGACGCGAGAACGTGAGACCGTGAAAAGACAAGTTGATGAAATGCTGCGGGATGACATTATCCAGCCGCTCAAGAGTCCACGGGCGTCCCCCGTGGTGCTAGTGAAAAAAAAGGATGGAGCCCTATGTTTCTGTGTCGATTATCGCCGTCTGAGCAAAATCACAAAAAAGAACGCCTTTCCTCTCTCACGAATAGACGATGCACTGAATCGGCTCCATACCGCGATGCACTTTTCGTCAATGAACCTCAAGACTGGCTATGGGCAAATCGAAGTCGACGAAAGAGACCAAGAGAAGACGGCGTTAAAAACAACGCGCGGCCCCTTAAAGTTTAAGGTGATGCCCTTCGGCCTTCGCTCAGCGCCTGCCACTTTTCAACGCGGTATGGGTACAGTACTGACAGGATTGAAGTGGCAGACCTGCCTTGTGTACTTGGACGACGTCGTCGTGTTTTATTCATTTGTCGACGAGCATCTTCAGTGCCTTGAAGCTGTACTTCAAGCCATCAATATGTCCGCACTGCCCCTGAAGCCAGAAAAGCGCAGATTTGCGTATGAAGAGCTCTTGTTCCTGGGACATGTGATTAGCAAGTAGAGAGTCCGCCTCGATCCACGGAAAACAGCCGCCATTGCTGGCTTCCCGCAGCACACTAACAAGAAGGCAGTGCGCCTATTTCTGGGCCTGTGCTCCTGTTATAGGCGGTTCGTCAAAAACTTCGCCGGCATCGCCGATGCACTCACTAACCTTACCATGGCCGACGTGGAGTTCAAGGGGAGAATGTCGCAGGAACACGCTTTGCAGAAGTTAAACAGCGCCTCCAGACGCCTCCACACGCCTTGATTACTTGCCCATTTCTATGAAGTCGCCAAGACATAAATACACTCTGGCGCAAGCAGCGTAGGTCTCGGCGCCGTTATTGTGCAGAGGGCTCATGGACAGGAAAGTGTTATTAGCTAAGCCAGCCGATCGCTGTTCAAAGCAGAAGCCAATTATTCCACAAGAGAAAACAAGTGCTTTGCCATCATTTGGGCTACGTCGAAATTTCGGCGCTACCACTACGGCAGGCCCTTCAAAGTAGTAAGTGACCACCACGGCTTTTACTGGCTAGCCACCTTGACAGACCCTGCAGGCAGCCTCGCATGATGGAGCCTGAGACTTCAATAAATGACATTACCATCGTTTACAATTCCAGCAGGAAACACTCCGATGCCCACTGTCTCTCTCGTGTGCCCCACCGTGGTGGTCTAGTGGCTAAGGTACTCGGCTGCTGACCCGCAGGTCGCGGGTTCGAATCCCTGCTGCGGCGGCTGTATTTGCAATGGAGGCGGTAATGTTGTAGGCCCGTGTGCTCAGATTTGGGCGCACGTTAAACAACCCCAGGTGGTCGAAATTTCCGGAGCCCTCCACTACGGCGTCTCTCATAATCAAATGGTGGTTTTGGGACGTTAAACCCCACATATCAATCAATCAATCTCTCTCGTGTGCCTGTTGACCAACCACCGCCAGACGACCTGGATTACGACTACTTCTTGAGAATGATAGCTGCCGACGACTTCGCTGAACGACAGTGGGTGGAACTGGAACTTAGGGCCCTAACAAAATACCTCCATGGCACGACCACTGAAGTTCCAAAGGTATTCAGGCGCGCAGTTGCGTCGTTCTCCCTGAGAAATGGCTTTCTCCAATTGAAAAACTTCTTACCACTTCGAGCTGAGTACCTCCTTGAGGTGCTTTCAGCTCTGCGACCAGATCTCCTGCAGGCCCTGCACGATGATTAGATGGCAGGGCACCTCGGTGTTTCCCAAACGCTCGCGAGGATACAAGAAAGGTACTACGGGCCACGTTTTCCCGCTGACGTCACTCGTTGTATGAGGACATACTGGGACTGCCAGCGAGGCGAGACACCGTTGACAAGGCCAGTGGGGTTTGTTCAGTCCTTTTAATCACCTCACCAACCTTTCTAGCTGATAGATATAGGCCTACTGGGGCCGCTACCGACGTTGGATTTCAGGAAAAATTGGATCGTGGTAGCTACCAACTACCCAACCCGCCACGCCTAGATAAAGCCCTGCCCAAAGGCAGTGCATCTGAGGTAGCTGAGTTTTTGTGGAAAACATCGTCCTACGTCACGGCACCCCGGAGGTCCTCATCACCGTCAGAGGAACGGCATTCACTGCTCACCTAACTCGAGCGATCTTGGTATACAAGACAAACCACCTCCGGACGACAGCGTACCACCTACAGAACAACGGCCTCACCGAGCGGCTGAAGCAGACCATCGCCGAAATACTGGCAATGACCTTCGATATCGAACACAAGACGTGGAACGCCATTTTTCCGTACGTGACCTTCGCATACGACATTTCGGTGCAGGAGCCGACGCAGATATCTTCATACAAATTGGTCTATAGATGGAGCCCGGCAACGACGCTCGACGCCATGTTACACAACGTCACCGACGAAGAAAACCTCAATGTGAGTGAGTACCTTCAGCGTGCCGAGGAAGTCCGACAACTCGCGCGCCTCCATATCAAGAACAAACAGACGACCGACAACCGCCGTTACAGTCTTCGACGAAGCTTCGTGAAATACCAGCCGCTGAACGTGTTTGGGTGTGGACGCCGATTCGCCGACGAAGACTCAGTAAAAAGCTTTTGCGACGTCTCGACCCACTCAATTATGAGGTTGTTACCGATGGCATGACGAACTCTAAATGACGCCGATCGCGACCTGAAGTCGTCCATGTCACGCACCTCAAGCCGTTTCAAGCGCGTTAGTGGACTGAAACAGTGTGCTTTGTTGTATTATTGTTGTATTGTAATTTACTCCTTGTTTTCGTTGCATTACTGTTGTGCTTTCATCTTCTGTAAAGCATCGGGACGATGCCTTTTTCAGAGCGGGGCTATGCTACGTTCCTTTTTCAAGTTTTGTTATGGCCCCAATACACTATGCAATTCTCAGCTTTGTTATCACCCCAATAAACTACGCAATTCTCAGTGCAAACCGCAGCTGCGGTCTGCGAGAAGCTTCAGGACTGTAGTAGATAACTTCGATAAGATCACGCCCACTCCATCAACTATACAGATTATTCTGCAACCTAGATCACCGTCAGTGATAAAGCTGGAACATTCGATGGCAAGTGTGTAAGTGCCGACGCGCTTCACCGCTTGTTAGTTGATCGACAGCCGACGCTCCGTCCACCACTATCAGTGCAAGTCCACTACTGTAACCAGACTTTTCGTTTACTGAGCACAGATTCGCTCAAATAAACAGTTTGATCTGACCATTCAGTCTACGGCCTTCAGCCACGTCACGACCCCGTGACAACATCAAGTACAGTGATAAACTCGGCTGTCTATAACGACGGAACGTCCTGCGCGAAACAGCACGGGCGATATTTGCAGTTGGAAATTCACCACGTCTGAGCATGCGCGGCTGCAGCGATGTGTCTGCCTCTCAATACTAACCCCTGTTTATCGCCGTGGATGCAACAACCGCTTTGGTCGTCGAAAGCGCTCTGAGCGACTTCGCGAAATATAAAAAAACAAGAAAATTGACGAAGTAAAACCGTGGTTGCTGTGATATCACGAAGCGAGAATTTTTTGTTGCTTCATTTTGATTTTGTAATATTGACAGCGCTTCGATGGCCAAAGCAGCCATCACGGTCGCGGAGAAACAGAAGGGTGGAAACTGCAGGGCATCCAGGCACATCATTGGCACCGCGCATGCTCAGATGTAGCGTATTTTCGACTGCAGATGTCGCTCGTGCTCTTCCACGCGTGACGCTCCGTCATTACACACAGACAATTTGAGCACTGTACGTTTACTGACACATTATTACGGCCTTTGATGCTTCGCGAAACGCTAAAATAGGCCGTTGGTGACATGACCGCCCGCGTCGACACCGTCAATACGAGTTGTTGCTTCCACTGCATCAGTCACTGTGAATGCTACTGAAAATATTGTATACCCTACATATAGCGAAGCTTCCACAACCCATTCATCATCCTTCAGGCGCTATAGCACCAGATGATGGAAAATTATGCCACGGCAGCAACGCGTTCGCGTTTGAGTGATAATATTTACAGCGTGCAACTTATTCAGAGATGCGCTAAACGAGGGGACAAGAAAAACAGGGGTTCTCAATAGCAATTACGTTCTCACAATCAGGAACACATATACTAAGGGGTGAGTTAACATCCGGTAACTGACACCGAGTGAAACGATAAAGACCTGATCACGTAATCGCGTTGCACGCGGCACTAAATAGAGTTGAAATGAGCCAATGTTGCACTCGTTAAAATAATTTCAGGTTGAGTTAGATGGCTGGCGCGAATGCTCTCAGCGCGCTGCCTGCCGAGCAAGCTTTTTCGTTGCTAAAGGGCGTATACTACCCGCCGCGGTGGTCTAGTGGCTAAGGTGCGCGGCTGCTGACCCGCGAGTCACGGGTTCATATCCCGGCTGCGGCGGCTGGCTTTCCGATGGAGGCGGAAATGCTGTAGGCCCGTGTGCTCAGATTTTTATCATCATCATTCATCATCAGCCTGACTACGTCCACTGCAGGACAAAGGCCTCTCCCATGTACCGCCAGTTAACCCGGTCCTGTGCTTGCTGCTGCCAATTTATACCCGCAAACTTCTTAATCTCATCTGCCCACCTAACCTTCTGTCTCCCCCTAACCCGCTTCCCTTCTCTGGGAATCCAGTCAGTTAACCTTAATGACCAGCGATTATCCTGTCTACGCGCTACATGTCCTGCCCATGTCCATTTCTTCTTCTTGATTTCAGCTATGATATCCTTAACCCCCGTTTGTTCCCTAATCCACTCTGCTCTCTTCTTGTCTCTTAAGGTTACACCTACCATTTTTCTTTCCATTGCTCGCTGCGTCGTCCTCTATTTAAGCTGAACCCTCTTTGTAAGTCTCCAGGTTTCTGCTCCGTAACTAAGTACCGGAAGGATAGAGCTGTTACATTCCTTCCTCTTGAGAGATAGTGGCAATCTACCTGTCAATATTTGAGGGTGCTTGCCAAATGTGCTCCACCACATTCTTATTCTTCTAGTTACTTCAATCTCGTGGTTCAGCTCTGCGGTTATTACCTGCCCTAAGTAGACATAGTCTTTTACAACTTCAAGTGCACTATTGCCTATCTCGAAGCGCTGCTCCTTGCCGAGGTTGTTGTACATTACTTTCGTTTTCTGCAGAATAATTTAAAGACCCACCTTTCTGCTCTCCTTGTCTAACTCCGTAATCATGAGTTGCAATTCGTCCCCCGAGTTACTCAGCAATGCAATGTCTTCGGCGAAGCGCAGGTTACTAGGGTATTCTCCATTGACTCTTATCCCTAACTGTTCCCATTCTAGGCTTCTGAAAACCTCCTGTAAGCACGCGGTAAATAGCATTGGGGAAATTGTGTCCCCCTGCCTTACACCCTTCTTGATTGGTATTCTGTTGCTTTCTTTATGAAGCACTATGGTAGCAGTTGATTCCCTGTAGATTTCTTCCAGAATGTTTATATATGCTTCATCTTCGTCCGGATTCCGCAGTGTCTGCATGACGGCTGATATTTCTACTGAATCAAACGCCATTCGTAATCTATGAAGGCTATGTATCGTGGTTGGTTGTATTTTGAGCATTTCTCTATTAACTGATTGATAGTATGAATGTGGTCGATTGTTGAGTAGCCTGTTCGAAATCCTCCTTGTTGCTTTAGTTGATTGAATTCTAATGTTTTCTTTACTCTGTTAGCGATTACTTTTGTAAATAGCTTGCATACTATGGAGAGCAAGCTGATCAGCCTGTATTTGTTCAAGTCCTTGTCATCTCCTCTATTAAGAACGAAGATGATAGCATTCTTCCGAGATTTTGGTACCCTTCCCGCCAGGAGACACCTCGTAAACAGAGTGGCTAGTTTTTCTAACACAATCTGTCCTACATCCTTCAGCAGATCTGATGGTACCTGATCCTCACCAGCAGCTTTGCCTCTTTGCATTCTCTCTAAGGCTTTTCCGACCTCTATCATTAATGGTGGGGTGTCATCTAGGTTACTGCTAGCTCCTATATTATTAAGGCCATGGTTGTCCCAGCTACTGCACAGATCTTAGTAAGACTCCTCAGCTATTTTAGCTATCCTATTCGTATTAGTACTTATTTTGCCTTCTTAGTCCCTTAGTGCATACATCCGCTTTTTCCATATCCCAAGTTTCCTCTTCACAGGTTTGACGCTTCCTCCGTTTTTCACAGCGTGTTCAATTTTCGCCCTGTTATACTTTCTTACATCGGGTACCTTACGCTTATTGGTCAACTTCGAAAGCTCTGACAGTTCTATTCTGTCTGTTCTACTTGAGACTTTCAGGATTTGACGCTTCTTAATGAGATTCTTCGTTTCCTGGGAAAGCTTGCCAGTGTACGGTCTAACTATCCTGATTCCAACTTACACTGCACACTCCGTAATGATACTTGTCAGATTTTCATTCATTGTATCTACGCTAAGGTTGGTTTCCTCAATAAGAGCGGAGTACCTGTTCTGAAGCGAGACTCTGAATTGCGGTACATTCCCTCTCAGTGCTAGCTCATTGATTGGCTTCTTGCGTTCAGTTTCTTCCGTTACTTCTTAAAGTGTAGGCGAATTCGAGACCGTACCATTCTATGGTCACTGCATCGTCTTTGCCAGCCACTTCCTCATCTTGCACGATTCCTGGGTGTGCACTCATTATAAATCCTGTCTCGTTCTTGTTTTCGCCATTAGGGCTCCTCCATATCCACTTACGGTGTCCTCATTTTCAGTAGAAGATATTCAAAATCTGTAAATTATTGCGTTCTGCAAATTGTACTAGTAGCTCTCTTATGGAATTTCTATCACCAATGTGATAATCTCCGACTGCCTTGTCTCCAGCCTATTTCTTTTCTATCTTTCCTATAAGTCTCCCATCAATATAGTATACTGTGTTTTTACCTTGCTCATTGCCGATTCCACGTCTTCGTAGAAGCTTTTAACTAAACCTTCATTATGGCTGAAGGTAGGCGCGAAAGCCTGTATCACCGTCATCTTGTATCTCTTATTGAGTGTAAATACAATCCCTACCAGCATTTCAATAATGCTATCGTATTCTTCAATGTTGCCAGCTATGTTACTGTGAATCTGTAACCCCACTGCCAGTTATCTTTTGTCAGCCAAGCCCCGATAGCAAAGGACGTGCCCATTGTGTAGCACCGTATAGGCCTCATCTGTCCTAAACTCATTAAGCCTTATTATATCCCATTTACCACCCTATAGCTCCTCTAATAGTACAGCTAGATTCCCTTACTAGATAAGGTTCTGGCGTTAGACGTTACCAAGTTCAGGTTCTAATGGCGGCCGGTCCTGACCTAGAGATTTTTAGCACCCTCTGCTGCGTTGCAGATCTGACTGCCGCCTTGGTCAGTTGCTTCGCAGCTGCTGGGGACTGAGGGCAGTGAGTTAATTGACGGTTGCATGAGGCAGGTAGGGGCCAGATACTGCACCAGGGTGGCCAATCCTTCTCTGGTGAGAACCCCCCCCCCCCCGTCTGTTAGTTCGGGTCCGTGGAGATAGATAGATAGATAGATAGATACGCTCAAAGTCACCGGAGTTCGCCATTAAATGCTTCGCATTTAAAAGAGAGTACAAAGGAGAGGAGATCGAGCAAAACGAGAGCGGAGAGGGAGAGTGCCGCTACTTTAGGGGCTTTGCAGTTATCTAGAGAGCAGGTTTTAGGGGCTTTAGAGCCATCAGGTTATTCAGTAAGCATGAACTTTCCCTAGTTAGCATTGTGTGAATCGTCCGAGAGTCGACCGGAGCAGCGACATTGAGCAACGACCGGAGAAGAGGTCACTGGCAGCACTGGTATGCATGCCAGCCGCCGCCACTGTACAAGGCGCGTACTTTAGGAGAAATCTCCCAAAAGTGCACGTGGGCGTGAGCGTTAGACAGAAGATCGCTCTAGCGTACACGAACATCCGTAGTCTAAAGCTTGATATGCGTAGTACAGTGAAAAGATTGATGTTTTGAAAATGTTCGATAAATTTCACGCTCAAGGCCCCGCAATCTAATAAGTAATCTTTTAGTAAATCCGACTAGCTGGCCCAGTTTATTTCCATGAAAAACACTGGAGAGCGTGTCATTTTGTCTTTAAGAGCACTGAGTGGCACAGGTGACGCTTTAACGTCTGCCCAGTGCCTCACAGCATGCTCTAGTGAACTGGGACGTATTTTACAACGTGTCCAGTGCAACGCTGTGCGCTGCGACGCCCGGGGAGTCTACGAAAACGCTGTTTCCTCTTGACAAGACGTTCGCTAACATTCTGGAGTACTCACTTTACGTGATCATGTTCGTATATAAGTGATCCCAAAATATAAGAAACACATTATTGTGTTATGTAGAAACTAAAAGAAAGTTGCGCATAATACTCGAAACTCCTATGAAGCCATGTTACCAGAAAGAAGGCAAGACGTGCGGACCTTTGCAAAATCAAGCTTACATTCTTGAGATAAGGATTCCAATATATTGCTTTGCACGTGTTTATGTCAACGGCAATACTTCTCGCCTCTTAAGGCAGACAAAAATGCGTACAGTTCGCACACGCTTGTCAATATGTATTATGTTAGTGAGTTGAAACTTTCATCATCCATGCTTTCAGGAAGTGCTGTCAAACCATTTGTTGTTTCACTGAAATGGTGCAAGCTCCTCTCCGATACGTGCCCTAAGAAATGATTCTGCACCTAACGTAGTGCAGTCATGGTCGCAACCACAGGAGTGCGAGGTATTTATGCAGAGACTCCAACGACATACGATCAATATGAAAATTGAGTATAAGAAAAGCTAATAGAAATGCAGTCATAATCTCAGCCCTAGTGCACTCAGGGCTGTTTTCACGACTGATTCGTCACCCGCTGATATCTTAGGTTTCTCCACTACTGACAACCGTACACTGGTCTGTCGTTCTCAGCTTTTGTGCCTCTTCAGAAATTTTTTTCCCTCTTTTTCCGATGCAGCTCAAACTTTTGTCGGCCACATGCTGCTGTTACGCAATGCGTCGGCACTTGCACCCAACCACCTTTGTGCAACACAGTAACGGTTGGGTGCCAGCGATCTGCGGTAACGCCCATGTGACATCTAGCCCTAAAAACACCATGAAATCAACGAGCAAGTCAAGGGCATGCTTAAACGCTATGTTCGACCCTCAAACAGTCCGTGGGCATCTAGTCTGATTTTTTTTTTCGCAAGGAAGCATGGATTTGCACAGTTTTGCGTGGACTACTCACGCCTCAACAAGATCACTGAAAATGTTTAACCACTGCCGACAATATGCGACGCAATTGGCGGCCTCCGGGGGAACAATTCTTTACCTTTACTCAGTATAGGTTCATAGTGTATCACGTATGCATGGGTAATGGACGCTCGACCAATGACAACAATTGTGACGCCCGATGACTTGTATGTACGAGCTTAACGTCATGCTGCTTGCATTGTTTATTGTGCTCACGAACTTTGGACTCATGATGTATAGTAATTCGTGCTACCCGAAAGGACTCACGTGCTTCTACGACATCAATGTCGTCGTCGTGTTCGCTTCAGACTACTCCACGCTCATTAAGCAGCTGCGGCCACGTTTAGCACGTTTGAGCAACTTCAGCCTACAACTGGATCCAAATAAGTGACAATCGGCAGCACGTGAGGTGGCATTCCTAGGCTACATTGTATTCAAAGACGGAATGCCGTCAGATCCTGCTAAGCTTCAGGCCTTACACGAGTTTTCTAAGCCTACGTACTCCGAAGAATTGTGCAGTATGTTGCAGGGCTATGTGCCAACTGTCGATGCCTCATTCAAAATGTTACCACTATGATATCGCCATTGAAGGCACTCCTCAGAGCTATAAGAGTGCGACATCTCGTTCCCAAAGCTTCGTTGTTTGTTTCTTGGAGATGTCGTCCCATACTACGCCGCTATGAAGCTAGAACTCTTACAAAGGTACTCCTGCAGACACACGTTTTTTAGCAGAAGAAACAAGCATTCTCCGAGTATGTCGCGGCATGTGCCAGTCATACGCCTACTAAAGCCTAAAAAAATCACATCATCTAAGATGAAGAATGCCTGGCAACCGGCAGGGCCTTCACGAAGTCGCAACTTTATCTCTGTAGTCTACTAGGTGATGTAGTCACTCACCGAATGCACTATGCATGTGGTCGCCTGGTAAATGTGCCCGCAAGACTTCGGTATCCACGTGTTGCCCTCCAATCAAGCCAGTTTAATGACACCGACATGTTCTCGCTCTCCCCTTTGCCCGACAACATTCAGCGCTGCTCAGTGCCGGTTCTGTAATGGACAGTCACTCTGTCGCTACCGAATGGTGGAAAGCAAAGCCTATTGTGCCACCGTATGCTTGCTCACTGATCCGTCGGCAACGCTAATCACTCGGACATTGTACAGTCACGAGAAGATTTGGGCGAGTTATTAGTGCATGTTGAGCAACAGCGCGACCCGAGACACAAATAAAGATACACAAGTCTCTGACTTAAACCTTGCCTATTTTCTTCAGGGGCGCGCTGTGTATGGAGCGAAAACGAGGAAAGAAAGCACGGAAGCAACGGAATGAAAAAAGTGGGCATAGTAGATGAGTAACATCGATAGCGCTGACCTGGAAAGCTTTAATTTCTGTCAACGTTGCACAAGACGAGTAATGGCTAAGCTTATTTTGTAACCGATTAATTGTTTATCGCTGATTTATCGATTAATGATTTGTCCCTCACGATAAATTATTTTTAAAATTCAAAAAATGAAGGCGTTCCAGGATTGCTAATTTCTTCGGTAGCTGCGTATCTGACAAAACGGCATCACTTCGAGGAAATTGGTAGTGAAAAAATCAGGCTCTTTTTCAGGCACATCAGGTGTGCCACAGGGCTGTGTCCTGAACTCTGTCCTTTTATTATACAGACTAACGACATTGTTAACATGGTAGGAGGTGGTGTTGAGATTCATTTAATTGCTCTTAAATATGTGATGTGTAAACACACAATTCTATGAGAGACCAACTTACCTTAAAAAGTAGTTTAAATATTAATATTGAATGGTGCATGCACTGGGGAATGACACTAAGCGCATACAAAAGCGTACTAATTATTGCGAATGACAAACAAGAATATTCCATTACTTCATACGTATAAGATAGGTTCATCCCTTCTGCACGAAGTAACACAATACAACTACCCAGGAGTCACCTTTACGAATGCGATAACGTGTAATGACCATATTACTAATAATTGCACCTCTACCTTCAGAAAAGTATGCCCCCTGAGGCACCAACTTGAAAAAGGACCATCCGACATAAAAATGCTACAATATAACACCCTAATCAGAACTAAATTAGAATATGCATATTTTGTTTAAAGTCCATATACTAAAACTAATATCACTAATCTCGAGAAAGTGCAGTAAAAGGCTGTTTGATGTATATTAAACAAATTCTCAAGACAGGATTTACCCACAGAACCTATAAAAGCTAACCACATTGAACCACTTGCGATAAGAAGACAAATGCACAGACTGTAATTCCTTAAAGTAGCTCACATGAACTATGAATCACTAGACACATCTTTATATCTGTTGCCCCTGTTAACCCAAGCAACTCGTCACCATAGACAAGATGCATTAACGCTACTTCACGAAAACTAACACATTTAGGAATTCTTTCTTCCCACCTGCAATAACCTAATAGAATGGTGTAATCGAATCAACACAATTATGCTGATTGTTACTATAGGTTTGTTTTATAGCGTTTGGCCAGATATGTTGATTCTATTTCTGTATTAGTGTCCTTGTTTTGTTTAATATTTTGATTGCAACACGCTCAGTTTTGTGCCACTTTATTTGCCCTCCCTGCTTATACTAAGTGTGCGCAGTATTTGATCAATAAAATAAAATAAACTAATTGTGATTGTTTATTTCACTTGTCTTCCATCACGCTGCTTCCGTAATGGACTTCTCGTGAGTACCGTAAACATGAACATTAACGAATAATTAAACAAAATGAAAGTCAGCACCTTGAGTGTCCTTGTTATCGTCCTGCTCTCGTTGTTTTTCCCCTTGTGCAGTCAAGGCAATCATTCACTTACTTCAACGACCAACTACAACGGTGGTGGCCGATGGTGGCTTCTTGTACACTCCGCAGTCTGCATTCTGAAAGATGCGAGCCATTCCCTTCTGTCCCACAGTTTGCGCGCTGTGGAGTAGTAGAGCTTACCACCGCATTCGGCTACAATACACCTGGCGATCATTGTATCCTTACGTGGAGAATCTCATTCGTTGCTGCTTCGCTTTTGAGCACTCAAAATGCTCGGCACGCTAGTAACAAACAGGTCTCCTACTTTTACATTTCACAAACAGATCGTTTTTGCGCAATAGCATGAATTTGTAAGAACCTTGGACATCAGCTGTTAACCATAGTGCAGTCACACGAAGGAATACAACAGCCCGGGCCCCTAGGGTTCTTCGCATTTATCGTGATCAAGAGCTAGGAAAGCAAAAGGAAGAACACTTTTTTCTGAGAGCGCATGCTCAAAGTTTTACTAACGGCTGGGCTGTAAGCGATTTATTTGTGTATTGACAATGTTCATAGACTGTCGCACAGCCTAGCGGAATTCAGGAGCGTCGTCTCAAGGATGATCAGTAGGCAGACACGTTTTTGTTTGGTGGTGCTAGCCTGAGTGTAAACGTGTTAGCAAGAAACGAACACAAACCACTTTGTATGCTGCGTGCATCAGTGAATACACGAGAACGTCTGATACACGGTAAATCTGATTCGTTCTTGCGAGAGACGAAGTTATCGTGAAAATACGTGGCCACTCGCACTTTCGGTTATAGCCCACTGAGAACACATACTAGCTTCGCGAGAATTTCTGCAGTCACGTTTGATAGTAAATACTATTGTCTAACTGTTGCAGTATAAACTCACCTTGGTTTACGTGCGTAAAGCATTTGTCAGTGCTTTTGTAGTGCATGAATCATATAACATTACTTGCAAGCGTATTATAGCGCAGGCTCACGATTTGCACTTCCCAACTTTGGCGTACGCTCAGCCGCTTCTTTTTACGTTTATTGATAGATGGCAGCACACTTCAAGCGATTCCTTTCCTGCCAGGTATCAGAGCAAAATGATATACGCACCCCCCCCCCCCCCCGGTAAACGTGGTGAGTCACGCCGCATTGTGGTTGTGCAATGGCGCGTTGATGGTGCTATTGAAGTCATTCGGCGGAGAGAATTCCTCAGATTACTTTCAGCAGTGATTCTCAAAGAAACCGTCTTGACGTCGAGGTTATTTCCCTGGGCGCAGATGGCTTTCAACGTGGTGAGGGTGACAGTGACGGGGAACGATCAGGTGCTAGCTCACGAGCAGAGAGTGGCACTTCTCCTCCCGTCATGCGTTGATGTTTCTTTTTTCACGCTCATAAGTCACTGTAATTACACTTATTGTATAACCTCCTTCAGCGAGCTCAAAATAAAAAAAACATAGTTTTTCTTGTGCATTGCAAGTAGCCCACTTACAGTGACTATCGCAACACGCCACATACCAGCAATACGCTCGAGCTCGACCAGCGAAATTGTTAGAGCAATGAATTATACAGTTACGATTACAGGCCACACTAACTTCTACAGCACTTTACCAGTGCCGTCCAAAGAACGTTGTTCTTCGACAACTTTTCACAGTTTTGACATTCCAAAAAGCGTAGGCGTGTATTCGTTTTGATCTCCTATTTTCGATCGCACTAATAGAACCTGCAACAAGCGAGTGCAGTTAATTGCGCACTGTTGGAGTCTGATCATGGCTGTGACACAAGCGCTACTTGTTGGGAAGTTATATTCTTGTGTTCCGTTGAAGAAGAAGCTGCATTGTGCGCACAGCGCAAGTAATGACGACGGAGTAATATGTTTGCAAACCATTGCTACGGTAAACATTCGGTCCTATGAAGCCACGTCGGCGTGCTACTCGCTAGTGGCCTATGACTGCGGCGAATTAACCAGGCAGGCCGAGCACAAATTATCTAGGAGTGCCATTCAGTCCATACGTAAATTCTAGTTCACACACTTTTCTGTAGCACCTACAAGATTACGCGAATCATCGTTG
Source organism: Rhipicephalus annulatus (assembly GCA_013436015.1). Classification (NCBI taxonomy): domain Eukaryota; kingdom Metazoa; phylum Arthropoda; class Arachnida; order Ixodida; family Ixodidae; genus Rhipicephalus; species Rhipicephalus annulatus. Next base: position 84,708 of record WOVY01004263.1, read on the forward strand.
ATACAAGGATGATCAGCTGACACTACCACCCTTCGCACTGCGGCAAGAACTGAGGTAGCGAACATTCAGCAGCTCCTATAGTTAGGTACTTTATTCCGACATGCAATAATCTGGCAATCAAAATTTTATCCGGTGAAAACGACACGGGGAGTACGTCCGTGCGTCCAATCTTTCCTCTGTGAGTTCACAGGTTGACCATCTCCTCGCAGCCATCTTAGATTGCACGGCGCGCCACCTATAGGCCGTGGGCTTTGCAAATACCAAGCTATGACAGCGTTTGACAGTCCGTGCCCCTAAGGGTGCCAGCACGTAAAATAAGCAGATGAGTTGTCTTACCAGAGACTGAAAAATCATATCTCTGAACAGGTAATAGACCTTTGTATCAAATATTTCCATATGATTAAAAAAGTTCAATAATAAATCACTCTTAATCACCGAGCTCGGCAGATTGAACAAAAGCCACCCGCATCTTCCGACAGGGGAAACTTGAATAAACGGGTAACAGAAAGAAGAGGGGGTGGGGTATCGCGTGAATGTTAAGTACTTGAGTACGGTTTGCGAATGCCTAATTGTTATTTCGTGTCTGCTATTCTTATTTATTGAATGAAGGAGGCGCGTTACCTTCAAAAAGTGGTGGGACGCTGATAAGGGGGTGTGCCCCACTAATGACTGAAGGCACTGTTGCTAACATCGCATCTATTCGAGTCAAGCAAAGCGTTAAGTCAAGCGAAAACCAAATAAAAACGCATTTCACTGAATTTCGAACCCAGCTTCACCGCCTATATACACGCTGCCCTCTTTCGAGAAAAAAAGAGTACCGAGAAGGGGTCCACAACCCCACTGCGCATGCTCGGCTTCCTGAACACGCGGTGGTGTCCTGTTCTTTATTAGCTCCTGGAGTGACAGTTTTGCGGGTGTCTTTGTGGTCCGGCACAAGACGCGGGTATGTGAAGGGGGGGGGGGGGTAAACAGTGCCGCCGTCAACGAAGTGCGACATTGTGTGAATAAGAAATGATTTAAAAAAGATATTTCGCTGAGCGCCACATATTGCTTTGAATAATATCGAGGTAAATGGAGACGCCTAATACCTATTTTTTCCTTTTTGTAGTGGTTTGTGCTTCTTAGCAGAAACACATTGTATATGTACGTATACCATCAAATACACAAGTGAAAATATGCTCATAGCCATCGGCATTATTTCATCTGATGCCTCTTACACATATGAGTGAAGGATGATGTTCGCAGCACATTTCCTTTAGCCTAACGAAGCGGGGCGCATTAAACTAAGCTCTAGCTCTTGCGATATGCAAAATTTTTCAAAGTTTTGTCACACATTATCATTGTTCAGGTCTGCGGTCCCTGCTTGCGTCCATATCAACCATATTATCCGCAATTTTTCATAAAAATCATTGTATGTGTCAAACAAAGTATTCTTACCTTGTTGGTCACTAGAAGCAGATTTGTAGCAATCTAAAATCAGGTAGGAACATATATATTCAGATATGATGGCGAGGCTTCCACCTACGTCCCGAAATTTATATAGCTTGCATTGCAACACCACCGCTACCGGATGTTAGCAGAACTTGTAGACAATATAAATTCCATTTATCATTTCGCTTGGCACAAGGTATCAACGTCTTCTCTTTTATTTCTGTCAGAACACCGCCAATGTACTTGTAAATATCCTTCAGATCAAAGACACCTGCAAAAAAAGTCAGGTTCGCACTGAAATAATTACACAAAAGAGCAATTAGAGCACAATTCGTGGTTGATACGAGCCACGTTTGTAGCCATCCCTAAGCTCCGAAAAAGGTTCGTCTTTACCGCGTGCTTTTCACGTGCTCAAATTCATGCCCTGAATTCAGAGGAAAGCCGCAGCTGTCAAGTTCTCAGTATGAAAAACACAAGCAAAAGAAATGTACTGCATTGTTTAAAAAAAGATTACCCACCAAAACCAGTTCACCGCAAGAAGGAAACACGGTAGAACAGCATTGTGACGCAGTACTCCTTGAAAGATCATTCTACTTCAAGTGACATTAATAAGACGATATTAAAAATGCCTTATCCAGCGCGAAAGTTCACTGGCTTTTAGCATCAGTGTCTCCCGTTGGAGCTGTCAGCATGAATGATGCAAAAAATAATGACCTGATGACGTCAAAACACGTCATTCTGACGTGACAGAGCACCAAAATTTATGCAGTCCTATTACGTGACGTCAAAAGGGTCATCTTCACTGCCATAATTGCTCGCAAAGTGGGCGAATCTTGAAGACATTGCAAAAGTGCATAAGAACCAGAGCTTAAAGGGCCACTGACCAAGCCCCAAAATAAAAAAAGATGCCGCAGTATTCTTTCCTCGTATTTCTCGCCCTCCTTGGCGCACTACTGTGACTTATACAGTAATCCCTTGATGTCTACAGCGTACGTGCTCTGAATTCGTTGATATACGCGACATATCACATTTCATTTTTCTCCTGCAACGCTTTGTTATGCAGCCGCTCATTCGTTTTTCGTTATCTCTCATGAAGGGTGTGCCCAATCAACGAAGCAAACTTCATTTTCTTGTGTTAACAACAGCGCAAGCGACAATAACAACGTGCACCCGACAAGCACGAATTCTTGATAGGCTCTAGCGCTTAGTTTTTATATTTTTCACGGGCATTCAAGAACTAAGGGGCAAGGAGGATGCATCATGTGTATGAAAGAGAGGAGAAATCATCCCTTTTTCTTAAAACGCGGGGTGATGAGTGGCCCTTTGAAGTCATGGGGGGGGGAGGGGGGAGAGAGCAGGAGCCGAACTTCATTTTTAAGATAGGTCACAGCCGCCCCTACGGGTCAACCGTAGCACTGCTGCACCCATTTGAAAAGCTTTGGCGCTGAGGTTTTCGGTAGTATTTGTGCGTACCAAGAAATCGTGTTTAGTATTGTTGTTTGTGCTATATACACTTGTTTTCACATACGCACACAGACAGAGATATATATTGTCGTGAAGAAGGACAAACAAAAAACAGCACACTTGCTGCAGGCCAACTGTTGTTATTGTCTTCCTCCTCCTTAGCTTAGTGTGAGGGGGGCCGGTGCGTCCAAGCTAGCAAGACAAGATGAGCTTGGGGCACGGCGTAGCAACTACTGTGGAAGAAAGAAAGCCCCAGTTTTTTGTCTCATCGCTCCTGTGTCGGACACCAGCACAGTGTCAGAGCACTGCTTGAGTCCAATATTTGCAGGATTGCATGGAGAAAAGGTTTTCTTCAATAAGCTGCACTGTGCAGTAACAGGCTTATGGGGATGCTTCTTTAGAGCCCAGTTCTCGGTAGCGGCGAGGTTGCATTGGGCGGTGGCAGTGAGGTCGTAGTCAATTTATCCGAAAGCTGCAATGAGCTTGGAGCTCCAGTCTGCCCAGGTATGTTGCCTCACACCTTCATATCTGTGCTATGCTGTGGCACCATCTCGAAGGCGGTCGATGGCCACCCACAATTTCTGCTGGTTCAACCAGGCCTCACGAAATGCAACAGCGTCGATGGTCAACACCCAATCTTCGGCGAGACCATAAAAGCTGCTGCATTCCGGTATTGCGCCTGTATTTTGCGATGATGAGACCGCGAGTGAAAAGGCACAGAGTGCCAACGCGAAGCCGCTCAGCTGATCCTCGAGCTGCATGAGGGCACCACGGATCTCTCTGCGTTGCTCGGGTGTGCTCGCCTCAAGGTCGTGTGAGGCGGATAAGTCCTACACAGCGTCGGCGGCGCTCAATGCCAGAAGAATGTAGGGGAAGACGGCGGTGCTCATCACTCTCACTGCGTTGACCGTGACATACAGTCGCGTGATCGTACGCCACAAGACCACGGTGTTTTCTGGTGAGTCGCACGCGGAGCGCGTGCTGACGGCTGAAGAGTACGAGGTGGTCACCAAGTGCAATGCGGCAGTATTCTCGGAGGGAGCACGAAAAGCACTTCTTGTTATCTCCAGTGCCGGTGAAGTCCTGATTGCGTGTGCATCACCGCGGGAAGGTTGAACGACAATTCCGGGTAACAGGAGGCCGTGTGCTGGCATGCCTGCGCTGCGATGTGCCCGCTCGTGAGCAGCCGAGCAGGCCTGGACACCGTCCAAATAGGGTCCTTGAAGTGCCGAGAGGTCATCAGGTGGCAAGGAGGCATTGACGCCGCTCCTAGGCAAGATAAGCTCGTGCGTAAAAACCGCCAGCCTTCATTTTACAGCGCGTGGTTTGGTGGCACAAGCAGCTAGAGTTGCATGGCGCCTTTGCTTGGCCCGTTTGGCTTTTTAGTTGGTGTGGCAGAATTCATAAGGGCAGGAAGCGGCGCAAGACTTCGGTATGTGTCTAACATGCGGCATTAGTCCCCCTCTGGAAACGCGTCGTCCCGATGCGTTCGTAGACGTCGAACAGTTTTGTATAGGAGTATTGATCGTATGCTTGAGCACATTTAGCAGTTGTCTCGTTCAGTGCCTTTCGTAGTACGGTTTCATCCACACTACGTGTACGACTTCAGGGCGATTCCTGCGTCAAGTTGAGCACACTCGACTTTCAGGAATTACTTCGTAGTTTAGAGTGCCTAACCGGCGAAATACTTTGTAAGGGCTGAAATAGCGCTGCATCAGTTTTTCACACCCACACTTTGTCTCCGGGGTTGTACTGTACGTCTCTCCGCCTCAGATTATAGTGACTTGCGTCGGAGCCTTGTTGTAAAATGATACGATGTCTTGCCAGTTGTCGTGCCTCTTCTGCCTTTTATATGTCGCCGCTGATGTCTGGGTCTCTCTCATTCGAATTGTTTACAGGTAACATTGCGTCTAAGGTCGTTGTGACCGTCCGACCATAAATAGGTTGAAATAGCGTGAAGTGTGTCGTTTCTTGTACTGCGGTATTGTACACAAATGTTGCATAAGGCAAAATACTGTCTCATGTCTGGTGCTCAGCGTCTACATACATCGAGATCACGTCAGCAAGGGTTCTGTTGAGTCCTTTGGTTGATCCGTTTGTTTGCGGGTGGTATGCTGTAGTCCTTCTATGGTCGGTGTGCGTGAGCTTCATAACAGACTGCATGAAACAGGCAGTAAATGCTGCTCCTTTGTCTGTTATGACAACCTGCGGTGCGCCGTGTCGTAGTGCAATCTGAGTGACGAAAAACTGGGCTACTTCATTCGCCGTTCCTTTTGCGAGAGGTGATGTCTCCACATATCGAGTCATGTAGTGTGTTGCTACAACAATCAAGCGCTTCCCTGATAAAGAGACAGGAAATGAACCAAGCAAATCTGTTCCTACTGGCTGAAATGGTCCTTTTGGTGGCTCTATCGGTTGCAACATACCCGCTGGTTTCGCGGGTGGTATTTTGTGTCTTTGGCAATCCCGACATGACTTGACATATTGGTGCACCGAATTTGTTAATTTCGGCCAATAATGCTTGTGGTGGATTCTGGTCAAAGTGCGGCTACTACCCATGCGGCCAGCCGATGGGTCTTCATGACACGCTTCTAAGATTTCTGCTCGCAGTGATGATGGTGCAAGAAGCAGAAACGTCTCACCACGGTTTCCAAAGTTGCGCTTGTATAGAACGCCGTTCCAGAGGACATAGGATGTATATCCACAGACAAAAACTCGTGGTACCTTAATTTGATGACCCTTCAAGTATTGGACAAGCGGTCGTAGTTCCGGGTCCATTCGCTGAAGACGAGCCATCTCTGACACATTCAGAACCTCAAGAAATGGGATGTCTTGTTCTAGGTCAGATGACGGAGACTCCAAAGGTGCGCGAGACAGGCAATCTGCGTCATTGCGCTTGAGACCGGACTCGTAGACCACAGTGATGTCATGTTCGTGCAGACGCAGGCTCCATCTAGCAAGTTTTCCTGAAGGGTCCTTGATATTTGCCAGCCAACGCAATGAATGATGATAACTGATTACTCGAAATGGTCTCCCGCAGAAGTATGGGAGAAACTTACTGATGGCCCATAATACTGCGAGACACTCTTTCTCGGCCGCTGAGTATTTGCACTCAGCAGTCTATAGAGTGCGTCTCGCGTAAGCGATGAACTTTTCTTCTCCATTCTGCCACTGAACGAGGATGGCGCCGAGACCAACGTTACTCACGGCGGTATGTATGTCTGTATCGGCCTCTTCATAAAGGGGAAGTATTTGAGGAGACTGTAAACGGCGTCGCAACTCTGAGAAAGCTGCTTCTTGTTCTTCCCGCCAAGAGAATGCTACACTTTCTTCCGTTAGCCGTGTCAAAGGCTCAGCGACCATAGGAAAGTTTTCAACAAAGCGTTTGTAGTAGGCACATAGTCCCAGGAATCGTCTGACGGCCTTTTTGTCTTGCGCTTTCGGAAAATTTTCAACTGCCGCATTCTTTTTCTGGTTCTGAGCGGAGACCTTCTGCACTATGTGCCCGAGGAACCAAAGCTGACAAAATCCAAAGTGACACTTTTTCGGTTTGATGGTCAGTGCTGCCAGGCGAATGGCATCCAGTACCGTTCTAAGTCGGTGGATGTGCTGCTCGAAGGCAGAGGAAAAAACCGCTACATCGCCGAGGTAGACAAAACACGATTGCCACTTGAGTCCGGAGAACACAGTGTCCATCTTCCTCTAGAAGGTAGCGGGAGCAAAGCACAAACCGAAAGGGAGCACTTTGAACTCGTATAGTTCGTCAGGGGTCGCTAACGGCGTCTTCTCGCGATCTCGTTTATCCACCTCGATCGGCCTATATCCACTCTTTAAGTCCAATGATGAAAAGAAGTGAGCATGGCGTAAATTATTCAAGGCATCATTGGTAGTTGGAAATGGACCCGCCCCGAATACCAGAGGTATTCCATGGTGATATTTTCGAGGATTCCGAGGACTGGCTCGATGGGTTCGAACGCTTCGCCAGACTGAACGATTGGGACTAAGACAGGGAACTTCGCTACGTGTACGTGGCTCGAAAACCACGAAGCGTCCTTATTGTTGTGGGATGACTTTCGAAGAGAGTTTCTTGATACGTACCCAAACACGGACCGCAAAGAAAGGGCAGAGGCCACTCTTCAGACTTCAGACTTTCGTAAAGAAAAAACTTCAGAAAATACAAATGACTCAAGGTCATCTAGCAATATCCTCGCTTGCCAACGTTGTGCGCAGAGAAGTGCGGCAAGCGGTTTTTCAACCAAAACCTCAGGTGCTACAGCGCGCACAACCGGAGCCTCTGCCTCAGTTGTACGCGCAAGTTGTACGACATGACCTCGGACGCATCAATCGGACGGCTACGACTGCTGTGATGCTTCTGACGTTTTCTCCGAGAACGCCGCTACCGATGCCGGAAGAAAGACCACGTAAGAGCGATGTATGGCGCACTGTAGACCAGCGGCCCCTCTGCTACCAATGCGGAGAAGCAGGTCACCTTTACCGGACGTGCCAGTATCGCCGAGTGGGGCTGCGTGGTTTTCCAGTCAATGTACCATGCCCGAGGAACGGTGAATAGCCCTACGAAATCGAAGAGTATTGTCTTCACCCGTTTACCTCAAGACACGCAACATCGGGACTCACGTTTGACAGCACAGATGCGCCATCAGTCGACGAGTCCTCGTCCGTCATCAAATCTACAAAGACCACGTTCACCTAGCCCGCGGCGGAAGAACTAGAGCCAGCGTCCTCTGGAGTTGAAGCCGCTGATATACTGACAACTGAAGACCCTCCACTGTTAGCCCTACAGGACGGTGTCAGTTACTCAACGACAGACAAGTAATGTAGTAGCGACGTTACCTCCGAGATATTTGTCACGATCGATGACATCGAGGCTATTGCGCTATAGGACACTGGTGTAGACTATTCCATTGTCAGTAACGCTCTCAAAAGAAGCTGAAGAAGGTGATGACTGAATGGACCGGACCTCAGATACGTACCGCTGAAAGGCACCCAATTAGTCCCGTGGGGTTATGCATCGCGAGGATAGGAATAAAAGGATTCGTGTATATCGGCAGCTTTATTGTGCTTCCGGAATGCTCCCGTGAACTAATAACAAGCATGGACGCAATATATATATATATATATATATATATATATATTGCCACGAACAAAATAACAGAGACAACCACGAACCGACGAATGTCTTGCCCACACCCAGTCCAGGAAGCAATATTCTCTTCTTTATCCACTTCCAAGTGATTTCACGCTACAGTAGACGGCTCATACCCATTTACCTGTGATATTGTTTCCTCATCTTGAAAAGCATCGTTTCGATGCTTGTGATGAGCGTTGAGAAAAAGAGAATAAAAAGACGCTGTTATGGAATCTAACAACTGCGTCGTAAGGCAAAAAAAATTGGGCTGGTGTCACAGAAGTACTCAATAAAGAAAGGAATTAGGACATAAGACACATTAAAAAGAAACAAAAGTGACAAAAAGCAGTCTTTGCATGATAGGTCAGTCCACGTTCGATTGACGACGCGAAAAATATGGCTTGAGCCTTGACACATGCACCACATCACTTTGTGGAAACCGACGTGAACGTCTTGAGGTGCCCTCAGGAAGAACTTTGTAACTTCGCTGAGTCTGCGCAGATTTTTGTACGGGCTGAAGTAGCACCGCAGCAACTTTTCAAAGTGACAACACTGTCGAAGGGGGGTCGACACCCAAACTTGATCGCCTGGTTGGAAGGTAACCTGTCGATGTATAAGGTTGTAGCGGTGTGCGTCGGCAGTTTGGCGAGCCTGATTACGGCGCCGGGGGAGTTGACGGGCCTTCTGAGCGCGTTGAGCGAAAAAGGCAGCGTCCGCGTTGAGCATGCGAGGTTGTTGGGAAGGAGCATTGCGTCGAGCATTGTAGTGACCTCTAAACGATGAACTAAGCGAATTGGGGTGGAACCTGTACTCTCTTGGACTGCTATATTGTAAGCAAAAGTTACGTAAGAGAGTATATCGTCCCAGTTCTTGTGATCAATGGCCACATGCAATGACAGCATATCTGCAATGGTCTTGTTCAACCGTTAGGTATGTCGGTTTCTTGGGGGGTGACAACCCGTGGTTTTCTGGTGTTATTTACTACTTATTCTCAGCAATTTTTGAAGCATCTCGGCGGTAAAAGCTGTCTCACGATCAGTAAGTATCACAGCTGGCGCTCCGTGATGAAGGACAATGCTGGTGACAAAAAAACTGGGCGATTTTGGCTGCAGTAGCTTTGGGCAGGGCCTTTGTTTCGCTGTAATGTGTTAAATAATCGGTTGCAACCACAATCTACCGATTTCCAGATGAATACGTGGAAAACGATCCGAGAAAGTCAATGCCAATTTGATGCAATGTTGTTTTCGGTGTGGTGATAGGCTGTGGTAGTCCTGCTGGTTGTACAGGTGGAGTCACACGGCGTTGGCAGTCGCGGAATGTGTGGACGTATTGCTTGACTGTCCTCGCGAGGCATGGCCAGTGGTAGGAGCGGCGAATTCTTTCCAAGGTATGCGTGTAGCCAAAGTGTCTGTTTGATGTTCGCCGTGACAAGCATGTGAAATATCATCACGAAGTGAGGTCGGCGCAACCAGTAGGTAAGTAGCCTGGGTATGGTTGAAATTCTTCTTATAGAGGACTCCATTCCTCATGCAGAACGAGGCCAGCGAGCTTGCGAAGTTTCGAGGAAGGCTGGTGTTTCGGCCTTCGAGGTAGTCAATCAGTGGGCTTAGCTCCATGTCACAGCGTTTTTGTTGAGCCAAGTCGGTTGCTGATACAGAGAAAAGGAAGGTATCGGCCTCTTCGAAGTCCAGGTTCGTACTTCCAATTGGCGTACGTGAGAGACAGTCAGCATCAGTGTGTCTGCACCCTGACTTGTGAATGACTGTAACATCAAATTCTTGCAGCCGTAGGCTCCACCGTGCTTGACAACCGGAAGGATCTTTGAGGTTGGCAAGCCGGCATAAAAAATGGTGGTCGCTAACTACCCTGAAGGGGTGACCGTACAAATAAGGCCGAAGCTTTGTAGTAGCCCAAACAACGGCTAAGCATTCTTTTTTCTGTTGCAGAGTAACTTTTCTCTGCGGATGATAATGTTCGACTTGCATAGGAATTGGCGAAATGGCTCTAAGCTATTTTTCTATTGAACCAATACAGCTCAAAGTCTAACGTTGCTGGCATCCGTAAGCAGCTCTGTGGCAGCATTATCGTCTAAGTGACCGAGTACAGGTGAAGCTTGGAGACGGTTTCGTAGCATGGCAAAGGCGTGACAATAATTCTGACCCCAAACAAATATTACGCCATCTTTTGTAAATTCATTTAGAGGTTCAGCGATTTCAAAAAAGCCTTTGACAAAGCGTCTGTAATATGCGCACAGTCCCAGAAAACCGCGGAGATCACGCTTGTTCATTGTGACAGGAAATACAGCAACAACCTTCAGTTTCTCAGGGTCTGGGTGTATACCAGCGTGGCTGACAACGCGACCAAGAAACTTTTGTTCCTCGAAAGCAAAATGGCATTTTTCAGGATTTACAGAAAGTCCAGCTGTTCGAATCGCCTGAAGAACTGTCTGTAAGCGCTGCGCGTGCTGCTGAAACGTGTCCGAGAAGATGACCACATCGTCAAGGTAGACAGGACACGATTTCCATTTAGCCTTGAAAAACCATGATTCTTTAAAAAGTAGCTGGCGCCGAGCATAAGCTGAAGGGAGGAACCTTGAACTCGTGCAGTTTGTCAGGAGTAATAAAGGTGGTCTTTTCGTGGTCGCCTTCATCAACAGAAATTTGCCTATAGCCGCTGCGTAGATCCATAAAATAAAGGTAATAAGCGTTGTGAATGTGGTCTGGCGAGTCATCTATTCGTGGTAAAGGGTACACGTCTATCATCGTGATCTTACTCAACTTTCGGTAGTCGACGCGAAATCGCAGGGTACTATCTTTTCTTGTTACTAACACAACACGCACTGCCCAGGGACTGGTCGATGGCTAGATGACATCATCCTTGAACATCTGCTGGAACTGTTGGCGTACAGAATCTTGTTGTTTTGCCAGACTCTGTAGGCGTGTTTCTGTATGGGTCTCTCGGTAGGCTCGGTGATGATACGATGCTTGGCAAGTGGTGCTTGGTTCACTTTCCAAGTCCTAGCGAAGCAGTCTCGAGTAGCTTCAAAAGACGTTGCTGTTGTGTGGATGGTAGACCCTGGTTTACGTCGTGAGTGCTTGCGAATGTCATGGCAGAATGGTCGCACGACGAAAGGGCAGATAATGTTGAAGGATCAGGGACGTCGGCAATATCCTCAAGGTATGCGATCGCAGTGTGTTTGGTAAGATGGCGATACTCCTCGATGAAATTCGTGACTAATAGGCAAGCGTGCTTCCTCCTGAGCTCAACAATATCTCGGGCAACGCAGATTTGCTGTTGAAGAACTAGGGACAAATTTCCTTCCATAATTACGGCATGGCGGACGTCTTGGTCACATTCAACGCTGAAAAAGAGGCTACTGCAGAGAGGCAGAGTAACAAATTTGGAGGATACACGTAGTGCCGCCTTCGATAAGTGGGTGTTGTCAGCTTTAGGATGAAACGTGTCTTCGAACAACACCTGCGAGTCTCGTAGGTCGATAATTGCGCCGTATTTGTGAAGAAAGTTCAGTACTGAAGTAAGTGGACGGGAGCACAAAGGTAGTATGAAGAAAAACCCTGTGAACGTCGAAGCATGGACTGGAGCACGGGCTCTGCACATTCCAGTCGGCGTGACAAAGCGGCCCCCTGCTGTGTGCAACGGAGGCCCTTGCCAAGAAGTAGTGACTTTCCTCAGTTTGGATGCCAGGGCGCTGCTATTAACTGAATAATCGGCGCTGGTGTTGACGAGGGCAGTGACGACGTGATGTCGGGGAAAACAGTCTTACGACTTTCGGAAACGACTGAAAAATCAGAACGATCATCGTCGGATCTTTGCGTCGACGGAAGCTTTTTCACAGTTCGTTGGGACGCGGCATCACCCCCGGGAGCCGCGGTTTCTAGTTTCCTTTGAGGGTACTCGGTATCCGGCCTCTGAAAGGAGCATAAGAAGACAAGAGAAAGCTAGGTGACGTGGGGCGGCGAGGTGATGGCGGTCGTGATTGGTGGCGTTGACCAAGGCGAGGAGCTTGTTGGCCCGTAAGGTGTGCTTTGATGCCGCGGGGACGCTCACCTTAACGAGGGCACCGAGAACCAGAGTGAAAGTCACGGAGACAGAGTTGGTGGTGCTGGAAATTGCGGTAGACGTGACCCACTTCTCCATAGTGGTATCAGAGTGGACGGTTATCCGACGTACGCCACACGCTAGCCTTTGTGGCGTTCTCTCGTGATTCAGACGGATGATAAGTGGGCGCAGTGGGAAACCTCAACGCGGGTGGCGGAGTCGAAGAGGTGCCCTAGAATCAATGGCTATCCGGATCTATTGTCCACATAGTGGGATTAGAAGCATGCGCTGAGTAGATCACAGGGCTGCCGCATAAGTCAGCTAGGGGCCTCAGGCCTTGTTGGTGCGAGTGGGGTGACCAACTGTCTGATCACACTGCGGATTAAGCCTGCAAGAGCATTTACGGATGATTGGGGTCCCGCTGCTTGGAGATGGCGCAGCTCGTCCCGCACGACGCTTCTTAGGATCTCTGCGAGAGTACGGCTGTCGCTGTCAGCCCCAATAGAGCATGCAGCCATTGTGACGTCGTGGCGTTCATACTGTGACGACCGATGCTGGGGAGTACGCTCTATCGCGGTTATCTCATTTATGAACTGAACCACAGTCGGCGGATTGCACACGAGTCCGGAGAAGAGCTGCTCTTTTACCCCACGCATTAAATTTCACACCTTCTTTTCTTTGGAGACCGCAGGGTCGGCACGCTTGAAGAGTCGAAACCTGTCCTCGACAAACATCGAAACTCTCTCGTTAGGTCGTTGGTGCCGAGACGAGATGACCTGCTCAGCTCTCTTTTTCCTTGTGGCGCTGCGGTACGCATCGTGAAACTGTCGGCTGAACTCTTGCTACGTCGCAAAGGAACTCTCGTGCTTCTCAGAGCACGTTTCGGCAGAGTCTTCCAAAGAAAAGTAAACTTTCCGCAGCTTGCAAGCTTCATCCCATTCGTTGATACTAGCAACTTGATCGAAGTGGTCAAGCCAGTCACCGAAATTGTCATAAATGTCTCTGCGAAATGAGCGTGCTGTTTGCGGCGCATGAAAAACACGCAGGAGAAAAGAATAGGCCTGGTTGGTTTGACTCGCCTAGTTGGTAGTCGAGGCTGCCATTTTGTCTTGAAAGAGAGAACCGATTCTGGAGATGGCCCTCGCAGGCGGTGACTGCTTCTTGCCATGGGGGCTGTAGCTGCCTCCAACTAGCTCAGTGTGCTGGCTGAAAATCTGCAGCCGAGGCGCATTTACCCAGAATCTCCACTAGTGCCACGAACGAAATAACAGAGACAGCCACGAATCGACGTCTTGCCCACACCCACACCAGGAAGCAATATTCTCTTCTTTCTCTACTTCCAAGCGATATCACGCTACAGTTGATAGGTCATACCTGTTTACCTGTGACAATATATATATTGCAATGCGTTAGACATAGAACAAAAGACAACACCGGATCCTGGGCCAGCTGTTCTTATTCGGACTTCGTTCTTCTCTTCCTTGCTCTAGCTATCCGCGCGCCGGAGCCCCAGTGTCTTTCTTGGTCATGACACTCGGCCACGACTGCGCGCGCGCGGAGCTGGCGGCAAAGTTTCTGGAGGGCAGGCTTGGCTGCATCATGGTGGTCAGCCCGGACCACAATGCAAGATAGAGCGACGGTCTGGGGAAAGCGTCTCTGGTGGACAGCACTGGCTGCCTCGAGCCATTCACTCTTTTGCACGCCACGATGTCTCTTGAAAAAGTGCTGTGGACTCAGGCGGCTGGCACTTGCTGCCCCGTTGCGGCCAACGCTCTCGGCCATGCTGCGACTTGGTCCGGGAATCTGCCAGCCGTAGATCTGATGGTCGATACTGGCTGCATCTCAGAGGTCGGCCTCGACCACGCTGGAACTGGGTGGCGGAGTCGGCCACAAGTCTATCGGGAGGTCGAGACTGGCTGCATCGTTGTGGTTGGTCTCGGCCATGCAAAGACTCTCTGTGGGAAGCAGCTAAACATGCACCTGAACGGGCGCTTCGGACGGGTCGCAAAATCGGCGGCTGATGTAAAACGCCGGACGAGGGTTCCGAAAGCGTATCCCAAAAGACGCGCTAGGTGCCTTGGCTGGTGTCGAGAGTGGTTACGCAATTTCTGTGATGTGTGGCAGAAAACATAATAACGGCCAGTCTCGGCATCTGCGCCAGGACACTCTGTGATGCTGCCATCGTATTGGCTGCGTCTGTGGGGTCCCTCTCGTGGACGCGATGACTCGAATTGCGGGGCTGTCGAACACTCTGGTCGGTGACCATGGCTATCTCGTAGCGGTCGCAGCACACTTAGCAGGCAATTCAATTTGTGCAGTTTGGGGCACTGGTCTTCATTGCTGTCAGCGTTCTGGACAGGCTGCGATGCCAATTGCTGAAGCTCAAGGGTTGTCTTCATGCCTGTTGTCAGACTGGAGGACTGCGATGAGACATCGAGCTGCCACTCCACTTGAGCTCGATATATGGTAGTGGGCGCGTTGACGAAGCGTCCAGCTACCCTGCGCTCCTCTGTATCTCTCCCCACGAAAGCGGACGGGGTGAAACATGGCTGGCACGAGTTTGGGTCCGGTACCAGCGACGAGTCTGGAAGCTCATGTGGAGAACTGTAGTGCTCAGCTGGAGCCTCGAGATGGAACCCTTCTTGAACTCCATCCTTGGTACCGGTCAGGTTGGACTGGGTGGTGAAATGGAAACTGGAGAGTGTCCGGCCAAAGGCAGCTATGAGCATGGAGCTACACTCCACCAAGAACTGCTGCTTGAAGCCTTCATACCGGTGCCACGCTGCTGCACCATCCCGAAGGCGGTCTACAGCCACGGTCTATTTCTGAGATTCCGTCCAGGCCTTGCGCATTGCTATCACGTTGGCGGTAACTACGGCTTCCGCGAAGCAGGCGACTTGAAGTCTTAGTGATCCATCCACCAGAAAAGGTGCAGACATTGGAACACTCGGCAGAAGAGGAATAATGCAGGAAAATGTCTTGACGGTTGCCACCCAGCTGTCGGTAACGTTCCGGACCCCGTGGAATTCCGGTAGTTCGCAGACGGCTGGTGATTGTGAGGTGGCAGGTGGCAACGCGGAGATCACCGACGCGATGCAGTCGAGCTGGTGTGAGAGCTCGATCACTGAAGAACGAAGCTCCCTGCGTTGTTAAGGTGTGCTTGCCTCAAGGTCGTATGCGGCAGCTACATCCAGCACTGCGTTAATATCACACTATGCTGGCAACACTGTAGGAGCTCGCTCGGCGATCAACGCTGTCAGTTTGTTAGTCTCAGCGCGGAGCAGTGCAATGGTACGCCGCAGTTTCACGGCACTGCCGACGAGGCTTCTGAACCGCTTTGGTTCGCGTCCGTGAAGTACGTGGTTCTAGTAGTACTCACGGTGGTGACACGCACGTCCAAGGAAGCATGAACAGCGTTTCTTGGCGGTTTGTGTGTTGGAAGAGTACCGGACAGGGCATGCAGGCCATGGGAAGCTTGAACCGCATTCCCAAAGGACGGGAGCCTGTGCGTATTACGGCCGCGAAGTGGTAGCATAGTGTCCATTGTGTGATGCCCTAGTACCACAGAGGCGGCATAGACACCATACACTGATGGTCCGATGGGCAGCTGAAGCGGCGGCCGGGTATTTGACTCTATCGCCAAAGAAGCGTGAACGGCGTTCCTGGGTGGAGAAGCCCGCACTGCCGACGAACCACGAAGACACCTACCGGTGGCTTCCTGAAGAGGGTTCACTTGTCGGCTTGCGCTGACGGCAGAATCCATAGCCAAGGACGCGTAAACGGCGTTCCTTGTGATATGGTACCGGTAACGTGCACTGCATCCGCCGAGGCCTTGACGCCGTCCCAGAACGGTGGTGGCAGTGGCGGCAGGTGAAAAGCTGCCGAGGAGGCCTTAACGCCGTCCTCAAGCGGCGCTTATAGCGCCTGTCCTGAATGACGAAGCCGGGACGTAAGACTTCTTCATCCTGCCGGCTGCGCCATTGTAATGTACTAGACAGAGAACAAAAGACAACATCCGATCCTGGGCCAGCTGTTCTTATTCTGGAACAAAGTGAACGTCTGAAACGCGCATTCTCATCCGCTTCAGGCGTCGTTTACCGACGACCACGTAACCTCAAAGACACCCTTGTCCACTCCCAAATTAACACATCACCCCCCAATAATTCATGCCACCCTTGTTTAAAGCCACGATGTTTTGTATGTAAGGCGATGCGAGAAACAGAGAAAGTAACCAGCACGCAATCCAAGTTTTCGATTAACATACGAGGAAACCTAACATGCGATTCCTCTAATGTGGTATACCTACTTGAATGCAACGTGTGTGGTAGGCAGCACATCGGACAAACAGAAACACCATTTAGGATTCGCTTCAATAATCACAGAGCCCATGCGAAATCAGCCCCAAATCTACCTCTATCAAAACGTCTCAATCTTCCCGACCATGCATTCGACAAACTGTCAGTAACGCTCTTAGAGGCGGGATTTAAATCAAATCGAGAACGTGAACAACGAGAGTCATACCTTATCCACCGATTTAACACCCTCGATAGAGGAATAAATGAGAATCCTGGTACACTTGCAGCATTAAAGCATTAAAAAACAATAACGGCAACAATGAAAATAGTAACTGAGTTCACGGCACTGCTGCGGCGAAAGGCACTGGACAACCCAAAACATTTCCAAGTGTAACTACTCTTCCTAAGTGCAGCTGTCGTCTGTTTTCTGTTTTATCTTACTACCCAATCAATTGTGCCATGCATGACATGCCCATCAGCAACCCTGTGCACAGGCTGGAGGCCCCCACTACACGCGTAATCCAGAAGCGGCCAAAAAATTCGCATTGCGCCCGCTTACCAGCCTCTACCACAATACGGGGCACCCCTCTTTTCACGACAAAATGTTGCGAGACTCCGAGTAGTTAAAGGCTTAGGACTTCCTGAAAAAGAGTAGATAAAGGCTTAGGACTTCCTAAAAAAAGCTCTTTTTTTCTCCACACCGAACCGCCAGTTCCAGGAGGCGCCATCTGATCGGGAGGAATGCGTTAGCGAAAGGAAACATACACAGACCGCTGACATCAGAAAGGTGAAGGGGAGAAGGGGGAGCGAGATGAAGGGGGAAGTGGAGGGAAGAATGAAGGAAGGAAGTGAAGGAAAAGTGGAAGGGGGGCGTCCGAGGGGAGTCCACCGTATATGATTTTTCTCTTCTTCTTCTGCTTCTTTTTTACTTTTTCTTTTTCTTTTTTTCTATTTTCTGTCTTTTTCCTCTTTCCTTGCCCTCTGATTTGAGATTGTATAAAGCTGAGCACCAATAAACTGTATCTTTAATCCTGATGAAGGCCAGACTCCAGGCCGAAACGTCGAAATAAACCACGTTGTGACCGCTCACGCAGGATCTACTGGACTATATAAGTCACGCTACGATGAACGGCAGACGTGGCCTGGCTCATGCGCCATGTTTATTGTACTGTCACTTCTTCCTCCTCTGCCTCTACCAACCATCACTTCATACGTCACACGATTCCCCCTCCCCCTGAAAGAATGCATGCATTACGAACAAGAAAAAGTAAAGAAGAAGAGGTTGAAAAATCACAAATGTCAAAATTCAGAATTGGTTCTATGCTTCAGAGGAGTTCCGTACACTTTCAAAGACTTCAGGAGCGAGTGCAGCAGTCCGGTTAACACAGGAGTTCGGGTGGGCGAGCTTGACTGTGGCGTTCTGGAAAAGATAACCATGTCTTGCACAACTGCACTGACCAAGACACGGCCTCAGCAGCTGCGAAGAACGAACGGGGTTGAACGTGCTTGTAGCCTTTGAAAGTCAGACGTCGTATGCGCCGTATTTTCTGTCGTGGGTGCTGTATTTTGTGTCGTGGCTGAGACAGAAGCATTGCTTCCAGCTGGCGTTTGCCAGAACCGAAGTTGATAATACGATGTCTGTGTTCCTGAACTTTGCAAATGGTAGCGTTCAGTCTGTTTCGGGGTTTTCTGTGGTGATACCTCCGTCGGTAGGATTGTACATGATGCCTTGATATCTGGTACAGAAGACTTCCTTGACGTTTTCTTCTACGAATATGGCTCAGATGTTAACTTTGTCTTTCCTTTAGTTGGTGCCGTTCCTGGCGACCATCCTTAAGCCACAAATGTGCTTGTGATCTTATTTTAGTTCGTCGTAGTGCTTGACGTAACTGCCGTACTTTGCGAAGTTCTTTGAGTTCTTGATGGCACTGCTGATGTTGCGGAATCTGTCGAGGTGGTACTCCTTTAGTAATACGAGCCTGCTTTTCTTTGATAGTTGGTGTGACCAATAAATAGTTGGTAGTCGTTGGGTTGTCGTGATTCTCAAAAGAAAATGAAGGTGGTGCACTAGGATCGACGGAAAGGTCTTTGGAGGCTTCTTCTGCACTGTTCACTACGAAGGGCTTTTGAGCTTGGCAGCGTACGATGTTCGATTTGTCTGAGCCTTCTTCTTTGTTTCGACTGTCTGGTGTGTATGCACCGCACGGTGATGAATGAACCCGTCCGGAAGAAGCATGGCTTGACAGGGTATTTTTGTGCAGCGTCAGGTCGTCTACCGTGGTCGCAGCGTCCTCATGAGGCAAATGGTTAGTGATAGTAGCGCTTGAAGAGCCGGGTGATGGAAAACCACGTGGTGGACTGTGTATGCGAGGAGAAGAATTAAAAGCATCAGGTCGGTGAGCAACGCCTCGCGTCATATGCTTGAGCGAGGACTTTCGAAATGCTGACTTTCGTGTAGAAGGGAGGCGCGCTTGATGGTTAGGTGTTTCCCAAAACACGCATGGTCTTCTGAAAGTAAACTCATGTGCCACTTCGCCTTGAGGCAGTTGTCGATGCGCGCTGGGCTTTAGAATGGTTGAGGACTGCTCAGGAAATTGACGATAGTGTGCGGCGGTCTCTAGATGGTTGGCAATGAGTAGGTCTTGGTCATAGTCGTTAAAACGGGTAATCATCTCCTCTTTGATTTTTTTGCCATGACTCGTCGTTCTCGAATATGTGAATTAGATAAAATTTGAATGCCTCACCGGTGACGTAGTCGCTGAAGTTCGTAACCATCTCCTGTTCCGACCAAGATGCAGCGGTAGCGTGGAGTTCGAACAGGTTGAACCAGTTCTGTACGGGTCCGTCGTCCGCTGATCCGGTGTACTTGGGGATGTCGAGGTCAGCCGATGGTTCTGTCATGGTGCTGGTCGTTGTCCTCCTAGACGATGATCCGGTAGTCAATGTATGATCAGGGCGTCTTCTGGGGAACTGCGTCGATGATGAGTGACTGATGAAGGGGCAGGCAGGTCTCCATCCTGTCGACTTGTGTGACGCTACGATGAACGGCAGACGTGGCCTGGCTCATACGCCTTGTTTATTCTACTGTCACTTCTTCCTCCTCTGCCTCTACCAACCATCACTTCATACGTCACATATATATATATATATATATATATATATATATATACAGGTTGTGTCAGCTATCTTCAGCCAGAGTTTAAAAAATGCGCACACACGCAAATACGGCGTGCCCAAACGCATGTTGCTGACTTTTGCCAGAAGGTAGACTGTTTTTCATGTTCTAAAATCTCTTTACTTTGACCTGTTGCATTAAATATAGTTTTAAGGAACGAAGATAGACAAAAAATTTTGATGACGTTTTAGATCGATTTGCGAAACGTCCTGTATATTAGACATTTTCGAACTTTATATCTGCCTATTATATGTGTTTTTCTGCTAAAGCCAAATGCCCGCAAAATACAAAAAATACAACGCGACAATCTCACTAGCGCGTGTTTGCGCACCGCGGTTCTGCTACTCCCTAACGTGCCGCGTACGAACGACCGTAGCATTTGCCCGATTGAGGTCTGTGGCCTGCCCCCCTGCCGTATCTGAGGGGGGCTCGGGACTTTGAATATATATGGCATGAGAAAAGTGACGTCCTCCGCGCTCCCATACTGAATATAGCGCGGATCAAGCTGCAGCGACTTGGTTTTGATATTAAAAATACCAAGATACGTTTCACGGATTGTGGGATATTTTCAAGTGCCAAACAAAGAACACCACTGTTATCTAATTATTAACGCATGAAGAACTGCAGGATTCACTTGCCTATGCAAGTATGCATGTGTACTAGTGTAATGAAAGGATAGCGAACTACGCGCCACTTGCGCTCTCCAATTACAACTTTGTTAGTAAAGCGTTCAGTGGCGTTGCCAGCGGGGAGGGTTGAGGAGGTTGAACCACTCTTGTAATATTTTTTGCGCACTCCTTCTCCGTCACTTACCCATGTTTTTTTTTTGTTTGTCGCTTCGCACTGACAAGATTCAGAAACTAAGCGGTGCTACTCTCACAATATGATTTCTGGGCGCTTCTACAGTGAATAATGTCTGCACATAAATAAAATATAGCTTTGGCACTCTCTTAGAATTTGGGCAGGAATCTCGGTCACGAGTGTTTTAAGTTGGCGTGGCAACTGGAATATTACTGCAGCGGTGGTCATACTTGTACCCGTCAGAACAGATCTCGCCAGAGTCAATGGCAACAATAATTTTGTGTTGGCAGAGATTTGTTTTTCCCCATATAAGCCTGACCTTTAGGATATCAGAGAACAATGTTCTTTTCTCAAAATAATACCTTCTGTGGCCTCAAAAACATATTAGAGCTTTTAATTGCAACAAAACTTCCTCTGACAATGGTTTTTGCACCGTCCTACAAGTAGGACACTAGGCACATGAGGTGTCGCGTTGTGCCAGTTTTGAATGCGCGCCGCGTGCCACACTACTAATATTAGTTGAACAGTATCATCAGAAATATTTTACGTGCACTGTGATATCACATTTTTGACAACGTGTGGTGGTCTTGCCATGGCTATGAGCGAACCTTGTTTACTAATCTTGGGGGATCACAATATGGTCACCCTATTGCAAAATCTAGTTAAACTGGGCACCAGCATCCAGCGCCATGGCGTGTTATTCGCCATATGGCGCTTGCTATGGGACGCTGGAAGCACGTTACAGGGAGGCGTGAGTGCACAGCGAAAAACGGCTTTCTAGAGTTAAAACCAGGGTGTATATTCGCTCTAAATAAACATGTCAGTAAAGGAAATGATATCAAACGCATTGACGCTTTACAAAAACATCCACCTAGAGGATTCGAACTTGACACGTTTCGATTTCAGACAGGGTACTGTACCCACTATACCATGCAAGTGTTTTTTTATGTCTTACAGCGTATTTAATGAAAATCCTGCTTACGTATATACATACCGTACAGCATACATATGGTCTAATCGACAAATGTACATTGAACGTTTCAAAGTAAGTGTTATACAACCCAATGTTTAAAGGGGTGTTTGAGGTGGTCTAGTGGCTAAGGCACTCGGCTGCTGACCCGCAAGTCGTGGGATCAAATCCCGGCTGCGGCGGCTGCATTTCTGATGGAGGCGAAAATGCTGTAGGCCCGTGTGCTCAGATTTGGGTGCACGTTAAGGAACCCCAAACGGTCGAAATTTCCAGTGCCCTCCACTACAGCGTCTCTCATAATCATATTGTCACGAGGTTGTAACACACGCAGCACTTGAGAGGAAGCACGCAGGAGTAAGGGCGGTGTCAGGCGAACTGTTTATTGGGCGAACTTGTGCCCAGCAAAACAAGGCCAAACAGCAACAGCGGCGTGAACAGTCGTCGGCCGACGGAAAAAAAAGACTCCCCAGTGGCGCACTGCGCCGGCTTTTATACACGCGTCGTAACGCGTTCCAGAGTGGCATACAAGATAAACGCGGCCTGCGTTGCGCTTAACAGATACACGTGTCATTACGCGTTCCAGAGTGGCATACAAGATAAACGCGGCCTGCGTTGCGCTTAACAGACACACGCGTCATAACGCGTTCCAGAGTGGCATACAAGATGAACGCGGCCTGCGTTGCGCTTAACAGAAAGTGATAGCGGCTTTCTTTGTAAACCAAAAGAACCGCACGTGTCACTACCCCCCTCTGAAAAAGCATCGTCCCGATGCTAAAGGCAGAACATAAGAGAGAGTACATGCAATAAATTACATTAACAATGCGTCACAGCTAATCAGCGCGCGTAATAAGGTTTAAGTCGCACCACGTGTACGACTTCGGGTCGTGCACGGCGTCGTTGGGATGACGTTAAGCCATCGGGCACGACCTCATTGTCCAGTTCACCACGACGTTGGACTACCTTGTAGGGTCCAAAGTAGCGTCGCAGGAGCTTCTCAGACAATCCCCGTCGTCGTATCGGCGTCCAGACCCAGACAAGGTCGCCGGGTTGGTATTCGGTGTGGTGTCGTCGAAGGTTGTAGTGGCGCCTGTCGACCGTCTGTTGGCTCTTGATTCGCAGGCGGGCTAGCTGTCGAGCTTCTTCAGCGCGATCCAGGTAGCTGGCGACGTCGAGGTCTTCTTCGTCGGTGCCGACCGGTAGCATGGCGTCAAGCGTTGTTGTTGGGCTCCGTCCGTAGACGAGCTTGTATGGAGCAAACTGCGTCGTTTCCTGCACGGCCGTGTTGTACGCGAAGGTTACATACGGGAGTATGGCGTCCCACGTCTTGTGTTCGACGTCCACGTACATGGCCAGCATGTCGGCGATGGTCTTATTTAGACGCTCGGTGAGGCCATTCGTCTGTGGGTGGTACGCGGTGGTTCGGCGGTGGCTTGTCTGACTGTACCTCAAGATCGCCTGCGTTAGGTCAGCCGTAAAGGCCGTACCTCTGTCGGTGATGAGGACCTCGGGGGCTCCGTGGCGGAGGACGATGTTCTCAATGAAGAACTTGGCGACCTCGGCGGCAGTGCCCTTGAGCAAGGCCCTTGTTTCGGCATAGCGGGTGAGGTAGTCAGTCGCTACGACAATCCATTTGTTGCCAGAAGTTGACGTCGGGAAGGGCCCCAGTAAGTCCATGCCGATTTGTTGGAATGGCCGTCGAGGTGGTTCGATGGGTTGCAGAAGTCCGGCTGGCCTAGTTGTCGGCGTCTTGCGTCGCTGACAGTCTCTGCATGTCTTTACGTAGTGGGCGACGTCGGCAGTGAGGCGAGGCCAATAGTACTTCTCTTGTATTCGTGACAGTGTGCGGGAAACACCAAGATGTCCGGCTGTCGGGTCGTCGTGTAATGCTTCCAGAACCTCTGGACGTAACGCTGAAGGCACCACGAGGAGGTGGTCGGCGCGGAGCGGCGAGAAGTTCTTCTTCAGTAGGACGTTGTTTCGCAGGAAAAACGAAGCCAGTCCCCGGCGGAATACTTTCGGCACGTCGGCGGTCTTGCCTTGCAGGTAGTCCATGAGGATCTTGAGCTCTGGGTCAGCTCGTTGGCGTTCCGCGAAGTCGTCGGTACTTATTGGTCCCAGGAAAGAGTCGTCGTCCTGGTCATCCTGGGGCGGTGGATCGACAGGGGCGCGAGACAAGCAGTCGGCGTCGGAGTGCTTTCGTCCGCTCTTGTAGACGACGGTGATGTCAAATTCTTGTAGTCTGAGACTCCACCGTGCGAGGCGCCCTGATGGATCCTTCAAGTTAGCTAGCCAACACAAGGCGTAGTGGTCACTCACGACTTTGAAAGGCCTGCCGTACAGGTAGGGGCGGAACTTTGATGTAGCCCAGATGATGGCAAGGCATTCCTTTTCTGTCGTGGAATAATTGGCTTCTGCCTTCGAAAGTGACCGGCTAGCGTAACTGATGACCCTTTCAAGTCCGTCGGTCTTCTGCACGATCACGGCGCCGAGCCCTGTGCTGCTTGCGTCCGTGTGAATTTCGGTGTCAGCTTCTTCGTCGAAGTGCGCCAGTATTGGCGGCGTTTGCAGGCGTCGCTTTAATTCTTGAAATGCCTCGACTTGCGGCGTTTCCCATTTGAAGTCGACGTCGGCCTTCGTGAGGTACGTCAGTGGCTCGGCTATCCGCGAAAAGTTCTTCACGAAGCGTCTGTAATAAGCGCAGAGGCCAAGAAATCGGCGCACTGCTTTCTTGTCGGTGGGTGCAGGGAAGTCGGCGATCGCAGCTGTTTTCTGTGGATCAGGGAGCACTCCCGACTTGCTGATAACGTGGCCAAGGAACAATAGTTCCTCGTAGGCGAAGCGGCACTTTTCTGGCTTAAGGGTAAGTCCCGAGGCTTTTATTACCCGAAGAACAGCTTCAAGGCGCCGGAGGTGCTCGTCGAAGTTGGAAGAAAATACGACTACGTCGTCCAAGTAGACGAGGCAAGTCTGCCACTTCAAGCCTGCGAGTACTGTGTCCATAACCCGTTGGAACGTCGCAGGCGCCGAGCAAAGACCAAAGGGCATGACCTTAAACTCGAATAGGCCGTCTGGTGTTATGAAGGCAGTCTTCTCTCGGTCTCTCTCGTCTACTTCGATTTGCCAGTAGCCGGTTTTGAGATCCATCGACGAAAAATACTTGGCGTTGTAGAGTCTGTCCAGAGCATCGTCTATCCGTGGGAGGGGATACACGTCTTTCTTCGTGATCTTGTTCAGGCGACGATAATCGACGCAAAAACGTAGGGTTCCGTCCTTCTTCTTCACCAACACCACGGGTGATGCCCACGGACTCGTAGACGGCTGAATGATGTCGTCACGCAGCATTTCGTCGACTTGTTGCTTGATGGCCTCGCGTTCCCGTGCAGAAACTCGGTAGGGGCTCTGACGGAGCGGACGGGCATATTCGTCGGTTACGATGCGATGTTTCGCGAGAGGGGTCTGATGAAGCCTCGATGACGACGAGAAGCAGTCCTTGTATTGGTGGAGTAAGGCTTTGAGCTCCTTTTGTTGCTGCCTGGAAAGGCTTTGATTGACGTCGAAGGCGGGCGCGGACACTGCTGTCGACGTTGCGGCTCCCTGAGAATTGGTGAGGGCGAAGGCATTGCTCGCTTGCACAAATTCGCTTAGATGTGCTACCGTCGTGCCCCTATTCAAGTGCCTATATTCGTTGCTGAAGTTCGTCACCATTACCTTGGCTTCGCCATTATGAAGCTTGGCTATGCCTCTTGCGACGCACATCTGACGGTCTAAGAGCAGGTGCTGGTCGCCTTCGATGACACCTTGTAAGTTGGTAGACGCTTTGGTGCCGACGGAAATGAGGACGCTCGACAGTGGCGGGATGGTTACCTGCTCTTCTGTCACATTCAAGGCGTTGTGAGCGACGTTGCAGTCTGACGCCGTTGCATTATCCGTGGACAGCGTGATTGACCCGGATCTTAGGTCGATGACTGCGCCTTGCTGGTCCAGGAAATCCATGCCTAAAATGACGTCTCGCGAGCATTGCTGCAGGACCACAAAATTCACAAAATACGTCTGGCTGTGAATCGTGACTCTTGCCGTGCAGGTTCCAGTCGGTGTTATAAGGTGGCCCCCTGCTGTTCGGATATCCGGTCCTTCCCATGCAGTCTTTACCTTCTTGAGCTTAGCGGCGAAGAGACCACTGATGATAGAGTAGTCGGCGCCGGTATCTACTAGGGCGGTGACGCTGTGGCCGTCGATGATCACGTCGAGGTCGGTGGTTCGTCGTCTGGCGTTCCGGTTAGGTCGGGGCGTCTGATCACGGCTGCGTCGGCTTGGTCCGGTGCTGCTATGTCGCGTCGGCGGCGAGGCTTTGTCGTAAAGACTCTGCTCAGGCGGCGTACTGCGACTACGTCGGGAAAGTTCGTGCGTCGTGGTCGTCGTCATCGGCAGCGGCGGCGGCGGCGGAGGAGGATCTTCGGCATTGCGTCGTGCAGCAACCGCACCTCCATCGGTTGCTGCCTTTAGTTTCCCGGGTAGGGGCTTGGGGAACGGCCCCGGTTAGGGCCGGTGTACTGGCGGCGATCCGGGGAGACGTAGCGGCCAGGCGAAGGTGAACGGGATGGTCGTCGTTGTTGCCACTGCGATTCGGCGATGTAGTCGGCGATGTCGCGAGGTCGCTCACCTGGGCGCGGACGCGGCGCGTTCACGTCGAAGCCACGCAGTCCCATCTCACGGTACTGGCAGTAGCGGTAGGTGTGCCCGGCTTCGCCGCAGTGGTAGCATAGTGGGCGGTGGTTCGGGGTGCGCCAAACGTCAGTTTTCCTCGGCGAGCGCTGGATTACTGGCGAGCGGGAATGCGTCGGGGGTGGCGGCGGTGGCTGGCGACGAAACTGCGGAGACGTTGGGTCCTGGTGTTGGCGAGGAGCGGCGACAGGTCGTCGTGCAGTAGCGACGTAGGTCATCGCCTCTGGTTGGGGCTGTGGCCGTTCAGGAACGCCCAGTGAGCGCTGTAGTTCCTCGCGGACTACGTCTTCGAGAGAGGCGATTTGGGGCTGAGACGATGGCAACATGCGGCGCAGTTCTTCACGAACAATAGCGCGTATGGTCTCGCGCAGGTCGTCGGGGCAGGGTCCTCGGACTTCTGCGACGTCTGGTGACATGCGCCGATCGTATTGGCGGGTCCGCATTTCAAGAGTCTTCTCGATGGTGGTAGCCTCAGAGAGGAACTCTTGTACCGTCTTTGGCGGGTTTCTGATCAGTCCGGCGAAGAGCTCCTGCTTCACTCCTCGCATAAGCAGGCGAACCTTCTTGTCCTCAGACATGTCGGCGTCGGCGTGGCGGAAAAGTCGCGTCATCTCCTCCGTGAAGATCGTTACGTTTTCGTTGGGGAGCTGCACCCGAGTTTCAAGCAGTGATGCGGCTCTTTCCTTCCGCACGACGCTTGCAAAGGTGCGCAGGAAAGCAACGCGGAAGTCGTCCCAGGTTCGAAGCGTTGACTCGCGGTTCTCGAACCAAGTCCTTGCGGCGTCTTCCAGGTAAAAATACACATGACGCAGCTTGTCGTCCGGGTCCCACTTATTGAGGGCTGCGACGCGGTCGTAAATGTCAAGCCAGTTTTCCGGGTCTTCGTAGGTCGATCCGCGGAAGGTAGGCGGCTCTTTGGGCTGGTTGACGACCACGGTTGCCGAAGACCTTGCTTCCGTCATCGTGTATGCCGGCTTCGTAGCAGCCTTTGTTTTCTTGTCCTTGTCGGGGAGCGGCAGGTATTCGGGCGGTAGTCCTTGTTGTCTTCGGCTCACTCGAACGACCGGGTCGGCGTCGTCCTCTTGGCAGCTTGGGCTTGGCTCACGGCTGGACGGGGGCGTACGGTACATGGACCGAGAAGCACCTCCACCAGATGTCACGAGGTTGTAACACACGCAGCACTTGAGAGGAAGCACGCAGGAGTCAGGGCGGTGTCAGGCGAACTGTTTATTGGGCGAACTTGTGCCCAGCAAAACAAGGCCAAACAGCAACAGCGGCGTGAACAGTCGTCGGCCGACGGAAAAAAAAAGACTCCCCAGTGGCGCACTGCGCCGGCTTTTATACACGCGTCGTAACGCGTTCCAGAGTGGCATACAAGATAAACGCGGCCTGCGTTGCGCTTAACAGATACACGTGTCATAACGCGTTCCAGAGTGGCATACAAGATAAACGCGGCCTGCGTTGCGCTTAACAGATACACGCGTCATAACGCGTTCCAGAGTGGCATACAAGATGAACGCGGCCTGCGTTGCGCTTAACAGAAAGTGATAGCGGCTTTCTTTGTAAACCAAAAGAACCGCACGTGTCAATATGGTGTTTTTGTGACGTTAAACCCCACATATCAAATCGAAGAGGTGTTTGAGTAGCACACTTTATGACCTCAGTATACCAGTCCAGCTGAAACTGCAGTTACTCATAAAGATGTTGTGACACACTTTGCATACACAGGCGCAGCCAGCGTGACTCAGCCGCATGTTGCAACACGCATCTGATAACGGATAGCACCACCGCCCTTTCACTGGAGGCTGACATCATCACAGGTAGCTATAAGTACCAAGCTGCAAGGTTCGCTTCGTTGATTGTATCGCTTATTAGTCGAGTGCAGAATCGGCATGTTTGTCCTGCTGTTGCTACCACGTTAATGAACGATCGTTATGTTTAATATTAGGATCTGTCCATTAGCGACTCCGCATCCCACAAAACCTTGCAGCTGCACAGTCAGTTATACAGAGTGGCATCGCGAAGTCATCATAGGCTCCATCTGCCTGTCCAACATGTGAGTATTGTATAAACTATAGGCATGCTCATGAAAATTAGCATATCAACTGGCATATCCTTACATTTTGGTGGTATAAGATAACGGATGATATGGGAATTTAAACCCGTCGTTCTGTAAAAGCGCTCTGCATGACGGTCCAGAAAAGACTGACATTCTTACAAGAAACAAAGCAATGTTATATTCTTTTGGAACTTCACAGAGGTGCAGTTTGATTGAGTATACAAATATACCTTTGTTATTTAACCTGGTTTTTACAGGTATTTTTTCTGCATGCACTTTGTAAAAAATATCTTGGTTATTGGTGAAATATGCATTTTGTTACACGTGATAGCACGTCAAGATCAGAAAATTCAATATATAGTGAGCGCTAAAGTGAAGACGGAAACAGCACACCAAATACAGCATAATAGAGGTCTTTTCTTGAGCTAATGAAGAAGTATTCATTGGAGAATCTGGCTGTCAGGAAGCTCACCAATTCAAACGATTTGCGCATGAACCCTTGCACGTAAGGAGGCAATGCAAAATTAATAGAGACCACTAAGTTTGGTAAACCATTTGCGAAATTCACTTGCAAGAACGTAGAAAGCAGTGAATAAGCACAGACACAAAATTAGGAAAAGCGCCACACTAGTGATCTGATAAGGAATTGTACCAACCAAAAACCACCTGCTCAGACAAGTCTAAAAACATTGTCTCGCCTCATCAGTTCATTGGTTCATGACCAAATAAATTTAGCAAATATATCGTGAAACTTCTGTATGTAAACCTCGAACAAGAAATTATTTGCCGTACATAAAGTATTTTTTCTTGCCAGAAACAGGTTGAATACTTTAGCTCTGCAAAAGTTAGGTTATGAGGAATAAACGTCTGCGCATATTGCTTTAGGAAGGGTACACGTTCGTTCCAATATTGTGACTTACTTTATATGCATGTAATGAAACGCCTGGGCATTTTAGTAGACCACAAAACCAATCTAGACCCTGAGAATGGGTTGGTTTTTATGTTCATGGGCCCGGCTACAGTCCCAAGCTTACAGCAATGTGCATTCGCGCCACTAAATTTTTCGCAATTCCCCTATTGTTTACACCATCAATTTTATGCCAGAAAGATGTGTATAAAAGAACGCCAGGTCATCCGCATACATCAACACCTTTACCTCATTCCCACAAATACTGAAAGCATAGATGTTACTAGAATGAATTAACACTTAAGCACAGAGACTCCAAGTACAGAGCAAAAACGTTGGTGACAACGGACAGCCTTGTTTCACAGACGAGTTAAGAAGTACGGGCTTTGAAATATAGCGATTAGCAATTAGACGGGTTAAACATTCATTGTAGCATCGTTTCGTACACTTAAATAGAGCGGAGCAACGTTGGCATGTTCGAGAAAAGAAAACAGAAAAGTACGATGAACCCGATGAGAGGCTTTTGCTAAGACTATTGTAGTATTGGCAGCTGTTCATATTGGCCGCATTCAAGTAGAGAGCCTCATAGAGAGAGTGAAAACACGAGCCCCTGGCCAGACATAGCTCGCATGCGTTACGTTCTCGGGCTTCTGATGAAGAAAAGGATGCTGTGTTTTACGATTTCTTTGGTGTTCGACGGACACGCAATTTTCTCAAGGTTACCTGAACTTGTGGGCACAGATTAGTCCCAATAAATAAGTTTGTGTTAACAGGGTGGTGTGCTGCACTGTCACTAAAATATGAGTGTGAACAATGTTCCAATACTGTGCGAGCAACATGTATGTTCGACTGTATTGAGTGACTTATTAGACCGGAGGTCTGATGAGCACCAACAAGTATCGACATTGCAAATTGAAGTCTGTTTGAAAGTACCTTCGTAAAAATTTTGTAGTCAAGTTGAGCTATCTAATTGGCCTGTAGCCATCAACGGGACAAATGTTTCACTATCGGAGCATTTTATGACAGTGTGGCTTTTAGTAAAAGAGTGAGGAAGCGTTTCCAGATTCAAACTGTGTGTAAAATGTCCAACAGTACAGGCCACAGCAATGATTTAAATGTTTTATGTTTAGCAAAATGGGTTCGGCAAGTTAATGCATATAGCATAATAAAATGATGGGGCGCAACAGACACTAGCAAGGAAAAATAAGGAGACAGGATAGCGCACCAGACTTTCAACTCTTTTATTTTCCTCGCATCACCTAAATATATATGCTTCAAGAATGTGCACAAGAAGGGGGCGCTGCACAAGCGAGTATCACTTTGCACTCACAAAAACCTAAACAGACGAAAGCTACCACACAGCGCTATCTAGAAACAGGTATTTCTTCTTGTACAAAGTATATCGACGGGACACTGACGCATTCGTTCCCTTTCCTTTGTATAAGCCTCCAGTACTTCACGTGCTAATGTTTCCCTGCTTCGTCCTAAGACAAGTGTCTCTCAAAATAGTTGTGTGCAGCCGCTAGAAGCTTAATGTAACGGCAAAGACCTTCTGCCTTACGAATCTGCACATTCGAACATCGCAAGAAGATCCACTGCGACAACGTGTCTCCGGTCTGCGTTGTTTAAGTGGTGTGAGCGCACCATAGACGGCAGTTTTCAGGAAGAGATTTCAAGGTTGGTTGCAGCTGGTTTTCCTTCAGCGGTTTTAACCAGTGGGTCCAAATCTCTGCTCCGGAAGTTTAAAGGATGCAGCAGACAGCTCAAGGTTGTGCGGAAACATAAACCACTGATTGTGCTTTACCTCCAAAATATTGCCCACAATTTGAAGAAAGTTGCAAACTGGCATGACATTCTAGTGGTCTTCTCGGCACCCAGCAATCTGTCGAAGCTTTTCGCCCGCAATATTTTGCAAAAAGCTAACCTATTATGCGAAAATAAGCATGCCCAACCACTTCTGCGTTGCATTGTGGGCGTAATTTATTTATTTCCGCTGAGCTCAGGAAAGTTGTACATAGGCCAAACAGGACGCTGTGTTAATGATCACCTTAGAGAGCCTATCTTAATAATTAGGAATAGCATGAGTTCACATCTGCCGTTACATTGTGCTTCGTGCGGCTGCACACCACTATTCCGAGTGACACTTGTGTTAGAACGAAGCAAGGAAACATAAGCACGTGAAGTACTGGAGGCATACCACATACAAAGGAAAAGGAACGAATGTGGCAGTGTCCCGTCGATCCCTTTGTACAAGAAGGAATACCTCCTTTTAGATGACGCTGTGCGATAGCTCTTATCTATTTAGGTTTTCGTGTGTGCAAAGTGACAGTCGCTTGTGCTGCGCCCCCTCCTTGTGCGCATTGTGGAAACATATACATTCGGGTGATGCGAGGAAAATAAACTAGTTGAAAGTGCTGGCGCTCTACCCTGTCTCCTTCTTTTTTTCCTTGCAAGTATCTGTTACACCACCAATACTATATTGCAATGTTTTCTAAAACTCGCCGGACATTTCTAAGAGAGATTGAGATTTGAGATTTATTTATTTTCTGTACGTGCAACAGAAAAAACGAAGCAAAAGCAAAAGGCTACATAGCCTGACGGAGGCTTTTGCTCCGAAATACAGTCTGGCAAAATAAAATAAAAACTAAAAATAACATGTCATACACAACTTAGCCGAATTAGAGAACATCATTATATACAGATACAATTTGCAAATTATGATCACACATGTAACCATTACAAATATAAAGAAAGAACAGGACAGTAAATAGTAATGAAATACCTAAAAAACATCGCAATATATACAATAGGTGAGGTAAGGAAAGCATCAGGAGACACATACATTCCTAAAAAACAACAACAAAAGGACACAAATAGTGTACTTTAAGCAATTGGGACACAGAAAGTAATAAATAATCCAAATTTCTGTATTAAGTGTATTCAATACAATTATAAAGGAGAAATTCCTTGAACTTATTTTTGGAAGTTTTCTTATTTAGGTCAAGTACGTCACCCAGTTTGTTGAGGAGACTCGGTATTTGATAATCAATATGTTGTTGACCATAGGTTGTTCTAGTTTTCGGTGTTCTTATACTATGTGTACGGAGATAGTACTCAGCACATCGAGAAGAATCGTACATGGGGTATAGTTTATTATTTTGGATATACAATAATAACTTATAATAATATATTTGGTTTGCTTGTAATATGAGATATTTAGGGAATAACGGACGTGCGCTAAGACCTTGTGGCATACCGTAGTATCACTCGAATAGTCTTAGTACCTTCTTTTGTAGTGTAAGTAATGTTTTATAGTTTTGAGCCGTCGTTGTTCCCCAACATAAGACACAATAACTTAGCCTGGAATATATCAGTGTATAATATAATGCTTTCTTTAGCCAAAGTGGTAATAACGGACATAGTTTGTACATACATCCAACGCTTCTACTTAGATCTGCTGCCAATTTATTTATATGTTCATTCCAGGAAAGGTCTTCCTGGAACCACACACCCAAGAATTTCTGTACCTTGACTTGTTCTAAAGTCTGACTCTCAAAGGAGATACTTAGACTTATATTCCGTGGCTTATTAATGGGTGCAAAGAATATATATTTAGTTTTACCGCGTTTAGCCGCAACTTGTTTAGTTTAATTCAGGAAGACAACTTATTTAGATATGTGTTTACAGACTTGTCAAGTTGAGAGATCGATGAGCCAGCGAAAAATATATTAGTGTCGTCAGCATACATGATTAACTTAGGAGAATCCGGAATGCTACACAAGTTATTTACATAAACTATAAACAACAGAGGACCAAGTATCGATCCTTGTGGGACACCTTTGTTGACCCTCGCGCGGGGAGATGTCTCTTGATTAATAGCGACATACTGATAGCGGTCTGTTAAGTAATTCTGAATTAACCTATTGGCAACGCCACGGACACCATAGTTATTAAGTTTTTCTAAAAGAACACTGTGGTGCACGGTGTCAAATGCTTTGCGGAAGTCAACAGAAAGACCAAGAGTATACAGCTTTTTCTCAAAATTGGTTAGTATCTCGTTTTAATATTGAGTAATGCAAGCTCGGTGGATTTACAATTTTGAAAGCCAAATTTGGCATCACTTATTACATTGTACTTCGCAAAAAATTTTTGTAATCTAATATTAATAGCGCTTTCAAAAACTTTTGACAGAATCGGAAGTACCGATATCGGTCGGTAGTTTCCAATCTCTTGGTCATTACCACCCTTGAAAACCGGACATACGCGAGCTATTTTTAATTCATCGGGAAATACGCCGGTAACAAGAGTTAAATTAATAATATGTGACAACGCAGGTGATATAACATCAGCGACGTATTTTATTGGTATAGCTTTAATATCATCGTAACCTGCTGCACAATTGTTTTTTATCTTTGTTATTAATTCTTCGGTTTCATGACATGAGATAGTGTGCAGAACTATAGAGTTAGATAAGCGACGGTCATTTACAGGCAGTTGTGTATCCTCGTCATACCCCGCATCATCGAAATAACGACTTTTTATGAAGTAGTTATTACTGCCGTTGCCACCTCTCGGTTACCAAGGCCACTAGAGTTTTCCGAAACCCTAGGAATGTGGCTTTGTTTTATTTGACCAGAAAGATTTCTAACCTCGCTCTAAATTTTGCTCGGATTATCACTTATTCTACTAAATAAATTCTCATAATACCTGAATTTAGCGCGCCTTATTTCACCATTTAGATGGTTTCTGTATTTTTTGAACTCACTGAGTAATTTGATATCTCGTGTCTTTATAAACGCATGGTACATGTTGTTCTTCTTTGTAATTTTTTTAAATAGCGCATTACTTATCCAAGGTTTTCTAATTTTCTGGCGTTTTGCGTTCTTCACAGACACCGGGAAAGCTTCATCATAACATTTCATGAGTTTATTAATGAATAGCTTGTATGCCAAGTTAGCATCCCTTTCTTGTAACACGTGGTTCCAGTCTGTTGCAATAACACGATACCGGAAGATTCCAAGCGTGTCAGCGTTGATCTGACGAGACCGTACTTTTTTATTGCTTTTGCAAGTACCATTGGAAGAAGGAATGGTGCAAAAGATCGGTAGATGATCGCTTATATCTACTGCCAGCGATCCAGCAACGCAAGACGTTGGGAGTGTGTTCGTCAAACATATATCAAGAAGTGTCGCAGTCTCTGCAGTTAGGCGGGTTGCCTTAGAAATTACGTTATTACAGGCAAAAGAATTTGCCAGCGCTATTAACTGCCGTGAAGTTGCATCCTGAGAGAGCATATCGATGTTTACATCGCCCATTATCACAAATGGAAAGCCAGTAGGACACAAGTACTCAAAAACGTCTTCAATGAATGAAATGAACTTTGTTTTACACCCGAGGGTGGTCTGTAAACGATCACAGCGAATGCTTTTTCTAAGCGAACCATGAGGCACTCTACAACTTCATTACCCAGAGAAAATTGGGGGACAACTTCATGCTTTAATGATTGTTTGACGTAAATAGCCACTCCACCACCTCTACCAACGGGACGCACTATGCCATTGTAAGTGTAGTTCTCGAAATATGGTGGATCTTCGCCTACAGTTAGCCAGGTTTCAGAGAACAGCAACAAGTCAAAGCTAAATGTAAGGGAGCTAAATATACGGAGGATCTTATCTGTCTTGTGGCGTATGCTGCGTGTGTTTAAATGAAAAACCTTTATGCACCTGCGCGCAGCCTCAAGAAGACCATTCGCAGAACTGCTATCATGATAGTCATCACTAGGTATTGCTGTATCGGTGCTCATCTTAAACGAACGTATATCAGTTTGTGCAAAAAAAAATGTTCACTCTGTGGCAGTTTCGCCCCCTTCCACGGTCATCTTGGCAAGATCATCTGCGTTTCTTATCTTTAGTATAGGCGAGGTTTCGTTTCTACGAGCAAATATCTTGCCCCCCGATGTCCAGACAAATTTCCAACGCATTTCCTTCTTTCTCTGAATAGCTGATCCAAGAAGCTGTTTTACGTGTTTCGTCAAGTGCTCATTGACATATACTGCAGAAGACGTCTGGCTGCCCAGGTCCTTGCTGTCAATTCTAACTTTCCTTGACTTGCTTAGAATGGCAAGCTTCTTTGTCCTTCGCACAAATCGGACTGCTATATTAGTTTGGTCATGACGAGCAGTCGGTACTCTGTGACAGATATCGACGTCATCTGAAGTTATTTCCTCTTGAATGGCACCACAGATTTTTCTTAACCGCATCAAGGGGTTCAACATCAGATGGGACAACCTAATTTCCAGATTATTTGAGCGCTGGTAAGTTTCGACCTCCTCTATTCTACGATGTAGTCTGTCATTTTCAGCTTTGAGCTCTTGGTTTTCTTTTATTACAGATTGAATATCTGCTCTGAGTTCTTTCACTTCGTTCAAAGCATCTTTTATATCTCGAAGTTTCTTTCTTAGTTCCCGTCGCAAGTCTTCGATTGCTTTAGCAGTATCGCGTGCATCCTTCGACATTGTTAGCGAACCCAAATGCGTTCACTTGCAAACGATGACGCAGGAACAGTACGTCCGGCAGCAGTGCACAAATCGCAAAAAAAAATAAATGCTGTTGAATACAACAGACAAATTCTCACCTGAAACAGGCGTAGATTTAGTAAGCGATGCCAATGTGCACTGCTGCCGGACTGTAGGCGACGACTTTCTTGCAGCGTCTTTTGTAGCAGCGGTGAACCGTCGCCCTCTGGTGATGCGCTGCTTTCGTCGTCGACAAGCAAACACGCCCCGCTTCGCCTGGGCCAGAGTATCAGGCTGCGTCAACGATGCATCGGTCGTAGGCGTATCTGAAACAGGCGTAGATTTAGTAAGCGATGCCAATGTGCACTGCTGCCGGACTGTCATGCCTTTTTAGATGCGGAAGCATCTTATACTCGCGCCTTGTAGTGCGCCGTCCGCGCCGTCCGCACCGCTTCTCGAACATTCGACAGCTGACGCGCGCGCATGCGCCGTCGCGCCGTCGCCCACCATCTGTGCCGCGCGCGCTTCTCCTTCGAGAACATTCGACAGCTGACAGCGCATGCGCCGTCGCGCCGTCGCCATCTGTGCCGCGCGCGCGCTTCTCCTTCGAGAACATTCGACAGCTGACAGCGCATGCGCCGTCGCGCTGTATATATTTTTTATTTTTTTTTTTATTTATTATATCCTCAAAGGTTCCGTATGGAACTTTACATGAGGGGTGGGCGATGAAAGGCGGTATCAAAAGTAATGGTTAAGATGCAGTTGAGTCTGCTGCTTGTATGGCATTCTTGAAGCGCGCAGAATCTCGGATGACTGCCGCCTCTTCCGGAAGGTCATTCCAGTCTCGGCGGTGCGCAAAAAGAATGACTGTTGAAATGATGTGGTGTGAGCACGTGGCGGAATTACAGCGTTTGGATGACT
This sequence comes from Rhipicephalus annulatus, assembly GCA_013436015.1. NCBI lineage: Eukaryota > Metazoa > Arthropoda > Arachnida > Ixodida > Ixodidae > Rhipicephalus > Rhipicephalus annulatus. The sequence continues at coordinate 121,172 of WOVY01004263.1, forward strand.
TCTGCGATGGGCCTCGATGGACTGGTTGGATGAGCTGGTTGTCACGTGTGGCTGAATGAAAGAATTTGTGGAAAAGGCACAAACGTGCAATATGACGACGAAAAAAGCGAGGGTAGGAAGCTTTAACTGGTTTTTTAGGTTGGAGATGCTGGAGTAACGGGAGTAATCTGAAGCAATGAATCTGGCTGCTCGGTTCTGGACAGATTCCAGAATTTAATATGATTTGTTTGGTGGGGGTCAAAGACGGCAGATGCATATTCAAGTTTAGGTCTGACAATGGTGATATAAGCGAGTAGTTTAACGGAAGGTGGTGCCATGAAAATGTTGCGGCGTACGTAACCAAGGGCACGGTTAGCGGAGTGAGCTATGTGATCTATGTGGTCACCCCATGATAGGTCGCTCGAAAGATGGACACCTAGATATTTGATTGAGTTAGTAGCAGCTATAGGACAGTTGTTGATGGTGTAAGTAGCCGGCGCGTAGTTTCTGCGACGATGGAAAGAAATGAGCAATGTTTTATTCGTATTCAGAGACATCAGCCAAGTGTTACACCACTGTTGAATGCGTAAGAGGTCATGCTGTAGGGAAGAAACATCGGTAGAGTTATGTATTGGACGGTAAAGGACACAATCGTCGGCAAAAAGGCGAATGTTAGATTGAACAGAAAGTGGAATGTCGTTAATATATATCAAGAATAGGAGAGGCCCGAGGACGGTACCTTGGGGCACGCCAGACAGAACTGGGGAGAGGTTGGAAGAAAGGTTATTAACATGCACAAATTGTTTGCGGTTTGTTAAGAATGCTTTGATCCAGTTGAAAACATACTGGTGAAGGCTTAGACGCGAGACTTTTAGTAGGAGACGAGAGTGAGGCACCTTGTCAAATGCTTTTTCGAAATCTAGAAACAGTGTATCAACTGGGATGTTACGATCTATGTGGAGATGGATGTCATGCAGGAATAATGTTAGTTGGGTCTCACAGGAGTGACCTTTACGAAAGCCATGCTGGTTTGGGTGAAAAAAACTTGCAGATGATAAAAAGCTGGCAACATGAGAGAAGATGACATGTTCCATGATCTTAGAACAAACACTAGTGAGCGAGATGGGGCGGTAGTTACCTGCAGATAAACGATCGCCCTTCTTGAAGACCGGAATGACCTTCCCAATTCTCCAGTCCAATGGGACTTTCACCTGTATCGAGCGACTGTTGGAAAATGATTGATAGTATGGAACCAGAGATATGCTTAGTATTTTTAAGAATTTTGGCATTGATGCCATCTATACCACATGATGAAGAATTTTTTAATTGATTGATTACATTAACGATTCCCTCTGAGCTGAACTCAATCTTCGCATTTGCGGAAAAGCAAAATGCGGATATTCAGGAAGTTCTCCGCTAGCTTCGTTAGTAAAAACGGAACAAAATGTAGAGGTTCAAGACAGATGGAACGTCACAATCGGCAATAGGGGATCCAGATTGTCACAAAGAGAAAGTGTAGTTTTATCATCCGGTTTCATTATTTTCCAAAAGCGGCGTGGGTTGTCCCGAAGCATGTTGGGTAGTGTGGTTGAAAAAAAGTTTCTCTTTGCCCAATGCCAATACTGCCATGTATTCTTTGGCTGTACTTTTATACTTGTCCCAGGCTAGCTGAGAGTTCGATTGTCTGGCAGAACGGAAACTGTCGTTTCTTTCTTGTTTTCATACGTTTTAGACATGACATTAAACCAGGGAGAACGAGATCTTTCACATATAGTGATTGTTGGAATGTAAAGTTTGATCAAGTCCTGCATCTTGGATTTAAATAAAGCCCAATTAGATTCAGTGGATTGTTGATCGTAAGTTGAGAAAAATTCACTATAAAAGGCTGCTAAGTCGTTGTTCATAGCGACATAGTCGGCTTTGTCGTAAAGAGTCAGTAATTTCTTCGATTTGACGCTTTTTTTTATCATGTTACCGGGAAACGTAGTGTGGATCGCGGTGTGGTCACTGAGACCGCTAATATAAGAAAGAGAAGAAAAGTTATCAGGATGTGACGTAAGCAGAAGGTCAAGAACGTTGCTTGAATGATCGGTTGTGCGCGTAGGAGAAGTGACAAGCTGTGATAGACCAAACGTTAAACACGTGTGTAAGAATTCATTGGAGACATTATCTGTGTTTTGGCAGGTGGATAGCTTGGACAGTCAATGAAAGGAAAATTGAAATCGCCAAAAAGCAAGATGGGAGCACTAGGATTAGTAAGCGTTATCTCATGTAATACGTCATGAAAATCAGATGCAAACGAACTTTCAGAATTGGGTGAACGGTAACAGACGCCAATGAGCATATGCGGCGTGGTTGCGTGGCTGCGGACCCACAACATTTCTAAAGGCGTTTGCACGCTTACAAGGGAACATTGCAATTGACGATTAGTGGCTATTAGTACACCGCCACCGCGAGAACTGTCCCTATCCTTGCGGAAGATATCGAACTCAGGCAGGTTGGGAAAGAGCTCAGGACTTGAGACCAGAGAATTGAGCCAAGTTTCGGTGATTAGTACGACGTTACTAGAAGAGGATGAAATGAGGCTGCTTATGGGCGTCACGTTTCGGTATGAGGCTACGAATATTACTGTAAAGAATTGATACATCATGTTTAGAAGGCTTATCTGGGTTGCCGACTTTCTTTGCTAGTTGCTAACGTTGTACTCGACAACAGTCTGAGTAGGATGATCAAATACGTATGTTTTGTTACCACAGATAAGTTTATCGTAGCGCAGTTTGATGGGCATGTTTTGAGCCTTGCCGAATTCAACCAAGCGTCTACGGGCCAAGCGCGTATGCGGAGGAAAATCTTCACTTATACCGTAGACAGTGCCTTTCAGCTTGCCGCCCCTAGAAAGAATGTGGTCTTTGTCCTTGAAATGGGCAAACTTGACAATTATTGGTCGATTCTTTCTGTCTTTAAAAGCGCCAAGCCTGTGAGCCCTTTCAATGTTGCGTGCTTGAATTGTTATATCAAGATTTTTTTCGCAATGCTGGATGATTAATTCCTCTGAATCGCGCCACGTCTCCGTTTGTTTGTCTGCGAGGCCATAGAACACTAGGTTGCATCGGCGAGATCTACATTCCATATCTTCAACGCGAGCAGTCAGCTGAGACACCTGAACACCGCAGTTGTTCGTGACTGTTTCTATATTTTCAAGCTTGAGATTGATGCTTTGAATTGACTTAAGGTCGGATTCAATCTTGTAGAGTCTGTTATTGATGTCATTAAACTTTTTTCGTTTTCGGACAGCGTCTCCTTAATGGAAGTTAATTGTTCGATCATAGCTGACTGCCCATTTTGTAACACTTTGAGCATTTCAAGTAAGTCGCCCGACGCTTTAGTAGCGGGGCCGGGATTAGTTTCGACATCACCTGCTAACAAAAGTACTCTCATCAGCATGCATGTACAGTCATATATTATCACAAGCGATCGCCGTGGGCCCGGCAGCACAAACAATGCACGAGAGCTAGTACGTTTAGCATAGAGGCAATGCTGATTCGTTACCTGCGTTACGAAGAAACGAAGCCAGTTAGGGCGATGCATCCTTAACGTGCCGCCGGGCCCACTAGTCGCGGCGATGGTTTCACCAGGCTTTATAGACTTTTCCAAGGGGGAGGGTAATATGCTGGTTGCAGATAGCACGTAGTAAGTCCGATCCATGCGCGGGCCGTACCACCAAAGATGAGCCTGCCGCGCAGATGATTCTGCGCAGACTGTTTGTGCAGGCATGCAGTCATCACGGCCATCCTCGTGGAAACAGTAGTCACTGTTGAGCGTTTCTGCAGGTCCGGGGTGCGGAACGCCGGCATCCTGTAGAACACCGACGGGCTGCCTCTCGATCCGAACCGGGAAAGGCTGCCAGGAAAGCACGACGAGCTGCGTTACGAAGAAACGAAGCCAGTTAGGGCGATGCATCCTTAACGTGCCGCCGGGCCCACTAGTCGCGGCGATGGTTTCACCAGGCTTTATAGACTTTTCCAAGGGGGAGGGTAATATGCTGGTTGCAGATAGCACGTAGTAAGTCCGATCCATGCGCGGGCCGTACCACCAAAGATGAGCCTGCCGCGCAGATGATTCTGCGCAGACTGTTTGTGCAGGCATGCAGTCATCACGGCCATCCTCGTGGAAACAGTAGTCACTGTTGAGCGTTTCCTGCAGGTCCGGGGTGCGGAACGCCGGCATCCTGTAGAACACCGACGGGCTGCCTCTCGATCCGAACCGGGAAAGGCTGCCAGGAAAGCACGACGAGCTGCGTTACGAAGAAACGAAGCCAGTTAGGGCGATGCATCCTTAACGTGCCGCCGGGCCCACTAGTCGCGGCGATGGTTTTCACCAGGCTTTATAGACTTTTCCAAGGGGGAGGGTAATATGCTGGTTGCAGATAGCACGTAGTAAGTCCGATCCATGCGCGGGCCGTACCACCAAAGATGAGCCTGCCGCGCAGATGATTCTGCGCAGACTGTTTGTGCAGGCATGCAGTCATCACGGCCATCCTCGTGGAAACAGTAGTCACTGTTGAGCGTTTCTGCAGGTCCGGGGTGCGGAACGCCGGCATCCTGTAGAACAACCGACGGGCTGCCTCTCGATCCGAACCGGGAAAGGCTGCCAGGAAAGCACGACGAGCTGCGTTACGAAGAAACGAAGCCAGTTAGGGCGATGCATCCTTAACGTGCCGCCGGGCCCACTCAAGGTTGGCGCTCGCTCGCTCAGTTGCCGCTCGTCGGTTGGTTTGTACGGCGCGTCGACGTCCAAGGTCGCGGTGAAATGAATTCCAACGAATCCACAAACACAATGATCGACGTCCCTTCGACCAGCGCCGCCCTTTCGCATACGTGTGTACGTGTTCACTCATTTAACACCCCCTCCTACAACCACGTTAACCAATTTAGCCATCGACCCAAGTAAGTCGCAATTTAACACCCCCATTTCACAACCACGTTAACCAATTTAGCCATCGACCCAAATAAGTCGCACTTTAACACCGCGTTAACCAATTATATGCTCCGCATCCTCCTCAGTGTTCCCCCGAGGGAAGCTGCGGGCAATTTTTTGACAATGGTAACTGTTCAGTGGCAAGTTCTTGTTCTTGTATAGTGAATGGCTCACCTATAGAGTGACAATATTTTTCTGTCAGAGGAGTCACAAATCACAAGAACTGCGTCACTAGATCTTTATCTTTGTGTTCAGAATAGGCACTGAACAATTCTCACTGACAAATAATCCAGCCTTGTAAAGATCTGGTACAAATTTGATTGTGGCATTTCGATATTCATCAAGCATGGCTTGAAACGTGGGCTTCTCTGCATGAAAAAAATTGCCCGCAGCTTCCCTCGGGGGAACACTGAGGAGGATGCGGAGCATATAATTGGTTAACGGGGTGTTAAAGTGCGACTTACTTGGGTCGATGGCTAAATTGGTTAACGTGGTTGTGAAATGGGGTGTTAAATTGCGACTTACTTGGGTCGATGGCTAAATTGGTTAACGTGGTTGTAGGAGGGGGTGTTAAATGAGTGAACACGTACACACGTATGCGAAAGGGCGGCGCTGGTCGAAGGGACGTCGATCATTGTGTTTGTGGATTCGTTGGTATTCATTTCACGGCGACGTCGGACGTCGACGCGCCGTACAAACCAACGGACGAGCGGCAACTGAGCGAGCGAGCGCCGACCTTGAGTATATATACAGCGCGACGGCGCAATGCGCTGGTCAGCTGTCGAATGTTCTCGAAGGAGAAGCGCGCGCGCAGCACAGATGGCGACGGCGCGACGGCGCATGCGCTGTCAGCTGTCGAATGTTCTCGAAGGAGATGGTGGGCGGCACAGATGGTGGGCGACGGCGCGACGGCGCATGCGCGCGCGTCAGCTGTCGAATGTTCGAGAAGCGGTGCGGACGGCGCGGACGGCGCACTACAAGGCGCGAGTATAAGATGCTTCCGCATCTAAAAGTGTGAACGAACACGGTCATCCCTGTAACATAGAGTGCCATACCTCTGGACTGCGTTTTTGGCATTAGCGATTTCGGATGTGTAGCGACCAGGAGCCTCGTGCTTAAATTCATATATATGTTTTGAAGACTGCGCCTTAGCATCTTTTATTCTAAATTTCTGTAAAAACACCTCACAGAACCAACTTCTACACGTATTGCCCGAATTTATTGGTTGCATAATCTCACGAGGCGAACAAAGGCATGTAATTCGACAAGCAGCTTCTCAGGCTACGCGTTTCGCGTGCAGTAAGATACTGGTCACGCACAATTAAGGAGTTGAGTTTACAAAGTGCCCACTATGGTCAGAAGTTAGATTGAATGTTGCTACCTATCTGCCCCACAACAATGCAGTGATCTGAAAAGAAATTAGGCATGACACGTCGTGAATAGTAAGAGGTGGTGAAACGTAAATGTGATCAAGGAGCGTATGTGTACTGCATTGTGCATGCGTATACGAGGGCAGGTTATTGAGTGATTTTACATCAACTAGTTTCGTTTTTTTCAACTATAAGCGAGAGCAATTGAGAACTCCTGTCATTGCGACTGTGCCTGATACGATCAGATGGTGTTACAAGCTGCCACTCTAGCGTCGCCAGCGCGAAGTCGGCGACGGGGAATGACAGCAGGTTGGTTCGTTCCGTACGCAAGCAGAGACAGTGAGAGAGATCAGAGACGTGAGAAAACAAAACAAACTTTACTATAGTGATATGGCAGCACACGTGATCAAATACAACACTTCTATACAACTAACAAAATACAACGACACTTGATATAATTAAAGAAATATATAACAGAAACAATAAAATCAGCTTACGAGAGAGAACTATTACAAACCACACAAACTAACAAGAATAGAACGACAGAGGAGAAAGTTCGAAGATATAAACAGGTGAAGGCATACGTGTGATGACCGGCAGCGTTGTGTCCCCGACGATCGGATGCGAGAAGTCGAAGAGAGTTCTGGCACGACTGCGATGTCGGCGGTGTTGAAACGCTGGTGGCTCCGAGAGGCTAGTGCTTGCAGGTGACTTCGAGCAGGTTGAGCTAACTCGAGGCGAAGTCCCGATGTCTACGTAGCAGACGTTAATATCGCGTCACAACTAGACGAATGGCTAAGTTTAGGTGGCCAGCCGATACAGAGCCACACTAAAAACTTCTAGAAGAGATGCTTGTTGATCTGATTCTACACCATGGTGGTCAGCGACTAGTCTGCCTAGCAGGGTAAATACCTGCGCTTAAATCCCCCTCGTGTCTCCTCGCTCTCTTCCTTGAGGACAAGAGACCTCTACCTGGGTCCAATCATGCAAGTTTAATTGATGGGAAACTCCGCCCCAAAAATAATTTGACCCCACCCCTTTTTAATTGGGAGAGGGACCTCAACTAGCGAGAGTGACAACCTGTCGGGTTGTTGTCATACGGCTTGGCCACCAGAGCGTTCCCACGTTTTTCCCCGTGGGAACGGTCAACCACTTAGCTCTCAGCGGGGGCGTCTTGTAGTCTAATCCTTGTTCGGGGTATACCGCGCCTTCTACGACCTTGCAGACGCCAGTTTGTTACAAAAGGATTAACCGTCGGCGGCGACGTTCTAAGAAGAGCACCCCATTCGGCCGTTCTCGGCTCCCTTTCATGCGCCGCCGTGTCTCACGGTCAGTCGGGGAGTACGGCGCCCGGTAATTGCCGTGACGCGGTGTCGCCAAAAATGGCCGTCCGTGACAGATGAATCACAGACACAGTTGAAATCGCCCATGAGCAGAACCTTAAGGTAAGAATCCAACAAAGTAGCCAAACTTTGAAAGAAACTAGGTCACTGTGGTGCATTGCCTAAAGGCATACACGTTAATTAGGAGTCATGGCACATAGGTGGTCTAAATTTCCGGAGCCCTCCACTACGGCGTCTTTCATAATCATATAGTTGTTTAGGGACGTCAAACCCCACATATCAATCCATCAATCAAGGAGTCATGGCACGCAACCATGTAATATAAAATTGCGTTGTATCAGCCTCTCATCTTCGTCAACACCATATGCTATAGAGAAATACGGTACACTCTTCCCGAGAAGCAAAAGGTAGCCCGCCAAAAGGCTCACTGCATGCGACACAAATAGATTCAATTACACAGAAATAAGACCGAAAGGCCCTCTCTGTGCCCACTTCACTCTCGATCTTCGTTTCTTGATCAGCGACTAAATCGAGATGTCGGTTGAAGAGCAGCCGTTGGAGCTGCATCTGTTTCTGCTTGGACCATAGCCCACATACGTTGACCGTTGCAAAAGTTACTCTCTCGGGCAGCGCCGTGGTGTCTGAATCATTTTCAGAGTTACATTCGCCGGTATGGTGGAGAATGGGTGTGTGAATGCAAAGTGTCACCTGTACCTGGTCTCCTTGTTCTTGAGCGTCTGTACGTCCCTGCAGGCTGTGATTAATTGCGACGACGTGACTGATGAGGACAGGCAGTCGAGTCGCTTTCATCGCTTGTCACAGAGTTTGGTGATGCTCGGCGTTTGCTTATGAATGCGTCGCTGCATCCTTGCGCATCGTCAGTAGTCGTTTCCATATCTAGTGCGTCATTATCAACACTGCTTCTAAAGAAGTCTTTACGAGTGTCTGCCGAGCAAGATGCAGGGACAACCCGCTTTTCAACACAGCCTTTCGCACAATCTTTTTTCGATGGTTGTTCGGATGTCTCCTCTACAGCCCAGCCTCGTCTTTGTCGGCAGAACAGGGTTCAGCAACTACGGCACGTGGAAGGTCGCCAGTTGCTTCAAGGGCTTCCGTAGCATCCGTAATGTGCTCTCGCAAAGCGTCATGAGGTGGTCGTATGCGATGACGTAGTTTGTTTTCATACGACGCACAGATTCTTCAGCCGTGTGCCCAAAGCGTCGAAAATCCTCACAGCCAGGTGTGTGGCAGTTGCAGCGAAGGTATAATTTGCGGTCTGCCAGGAATGAGCGCGAGGCTGTTGTAGACCCACATACCGAGAGTCGATGTGGCATATAGGGCACACGGACTTTGTCTGCGAGTGTCAATACGACATCTCGATTAAGGGTACGCATCTTTTCATTTCTGACACTCTCCAGTTTTCGCTGTAATTTTCGTAATCTCTCCGAATGACTGCAGTGCTTCAGGTACATACAGATATTCTAAACGTTCAGGCCGCCATAATAACTTCATTTTAACTTCCGTGGATTCGCGGTCTATGACAACACACCATCAATTTCGGAGAAATAATTCACCACAAGTTGCAAGCTTCATTTTCGGGCATTGCTGTTCTGCAAGTCATCATCCAAACGTGGTACATTTGAAACTGCTCAATCGAGGTTACATCTGTAAGGTCTGTGATTTTTCAGAGGGCATCTAGAAAGTCCTGTGCTCAGTATAGACGACCAGCAAGGTCTGCATGCAGAAAACGGAGTCGACGACGAGCTTACCAGTGGGAAGACGGCGCTGGACGATGCGGTATTTAATACTGCTGGTATAAACCAAAGCAACACCTCGACTTCAATGCCGATTAATCTTTTGTGGTGAAAAAACATCAGGAACGCAACTGTTCCGAACGGCGTTTCGTGTGCAGTTGCTAGTAAAATCGCTAATAATCAAAATAAACATGCCGTTCAACTTCATGTTTACAAGTTGCACTGTCAATATATACTCGATACTCCTTTCAAAATAACAGCTGCGTCTTCATTGGACACTGCAAAACGGCTCCGGGAAATTACATGCACATATTGAGAAGAGGACAAGGACCTGAGAAATTCACATCTTGGTTCAGAAAAATATCAAATTTACTGTATAGCAGCAGCCCCCAAGTGCCGGGCTTTACTGCCAATTTTTTTTCTTTGATAGCCGTTTCTCGCTCTTGCTACTGGTCAACTTCTTCGATGCATATGTGCGTACAGCATTAAATATTGGGTAGTCTTCTCTGCACAAGCGACATTATGGCAGTTCGGCTACATCATCGCTTATATCGATACCTACAACTAAAAAACCACCCAAGAAAATAATAATCCTAGAGCCTTCCTCTAACTTACCTGCCCTAATACGAAGATTAGTGTAATTATCAACTGGCCCATAGCCTTTGCGCAAAGCAATGGAGCTCTAAGGCTGCTCTCGCGGTACTATAAATGCTAATATTCAATAATTACTCACTGACGGTAGGGTTACCTTCAGATTGCTGAGGGGGACGTGAGGTACTGCTGGAGAAACGGCTGAGTTTTAGTGATGGAAAATAACACAATGACACAATATTTACCTACGGCTTTCTTTTTGAAATATGGTATACAACAGCATAAATCACTCTTTTTTCCATGAAAAGTTAGACCCCGCATATCAATCAATCAATCAATCACTTAATTATTCAAACAATTAATCAATCTATCTATCTATCAATCAATCTTTTTTTTCATTTGGCTTACCGCTTTCAATAGAGCTCAGCAATCAGGTTTGTCTTTTCTAAACTAAAATATTCGCTTTTCCTACTTTTGTGAAGCCCCTTCGAGAAGTAAAGATTAACAAAAATATAACAAAAACCCACTTTTAACACAAAAATACCCGCTCCTCTTTCTTCACATTTGCATTACAGTTCGGTCTATTACTTTTCTATATACATTCCTCGGCAAGCCCAAGCGCTGAGAGTGTGCCTTGGTCTGCCCAGATGTACGTCAACACAAGCCCAAGCCCAAGCCCAACCACTGAGAGTGTGCCTCGGTCTGCCCAGATGTACGTCAACGGATGCAACAATTGCAATTGCTGGTGACTATCCGATACAAACTCACATTGTTGTAGAAGTCCTGAGGAACGCACATCAGACATTTCTCACGCGCTCCCTGCCATCACCTTGCACTGTTGCCTTCAGAGGGGCACCAAGCATCGTTCACCAAAATGATTGTGAAATACAACGATAAACTTCCCTCGGGCTTCACTCCCGCATCCTAACCATCCATACAACTTTGGTGTCTTATTCAACCCACAGTGAATCTTAGTGTACCAGGAATCCGGAGGAAATCTTAGCTTTCGTCGCCCGTGCTGAAACAACTGTATCTTCTTTTGCACGAGAAATATTCAGACAGCATACATGTATACACCAATGGTTCCACGAACCACCATGTTCGTCAGGGGCAGTAGTTATCCCAGCAAGAGGTGTTACCATCAGCTTTAGGACTGACCACTCCACGGCATCTACAGCAGCGGAACTAGCTGCTTTGCGTGCTGCACTTTGTATGGTCAATCGGGAACCACCGCAACGATGGTCGATTTTCAGAGACTCAAGGGCTGCCCTACAATCTGTGCTCTCAGCACTGCGTCGCGGGCCATACGAACAGCTTGTTTTCGAAATTCGATGCCTTCACCACACTTCACACGAGAAAGGGCATCATGTGACGCTTCAATGGCTGCCAAGTCACTGCGGCATCAAAGGGAACGAACATGCCGATACTGCCGCGCGGGCAGCCCTTGAAGGAACACGAGAAGAAGCCATACCACTTTCGAGAACCGATGCTGCCAGTAATCTTCGACGACTTGCGCGCGAAATCACGTTTTCACCATGGTGCCCACCAAGCATCGATGTGAATTGTCGAAACCACCTTTCCTCTTTGATGGCTCTTCGCATGCCACCTGGACTCGACCGAAGAGAAGCCACCCTTCTTCATCGCTTATGGCTAGGAGTGACATTTACAAAATCTTATTCCTTTGGCCGACAACGCTCTCTGCGATGCCTGTCATTGCGAAGAGACGCTACACCACATCCTGTGTGACTGTCCATTGTATGAAATCCAGAGACAGTCACTGGCGTCCGCTTTTTGCGCGCATCGACAACAGCCAAATGTCTGTGGACACTATTCTGTCAAGTGCCCGAGAGAAGACATTGCAACAGAAGGCGACGAAAGCTCTGTTGAAATTCCTACGCGACACCGACTTGAACAAGCGACTGTAACAGCAATGTCACAAACCGCGAAAGACAAGACTGGACTTTGACTGAGTGTGCGCGCGTGTGCTGCCGAATGTGCTGTTTCTCTCTTCCCACTCTGCTCTCTTTCATCTCCCCCATCCCTCTCCCATGCGCAGAGTAGCAAACTGGCTGCCTATAGGCTGGTTAACCTCACTGCCTTTGTTTTCCCTCTATTTTCCTTCCTTCCTTCCTCGGCTATATTGTCGGTTAGATCTCACTAATATTGTGTCAAAACACACAAAACGAGCCATTAAGCATACACTTCTTTCCATTATTCATTAACGAGGGTCTCGCACTGGCAGACTTGGTGGCGTTAGGTTGTGTACAAGGGGCTATTGGTCAGCTGCCAGCTGGTATATAATTCACGTGCTACATGACGTAAAACAGGCTCATAAATACTGTGCCACATTCGTCGCCATGGCTGAATGTGGCGCTGACAGACACTCCCACGTTTAAATTCAGATTTAAACCCTATAAACTGACTGGGGGGATCGCCGCCATGATATCTCAATGGTAGAGCTTCAAACGCTTTATTCGAAGGTCGCAGGTTCGGTTCTTGCTCACGGCAAGTTATCTTTCCACCCACTTTTGTTTCTTCGCATTTATATTATAATTTGGTCTAATAACTTCCCCTATACATTCTTTGACCATATTGTCTGTCAGATTTCGGTAATATTGTGTCAAAACGCGGAAAACGAGCCCTTCAGTATGGGCTTCTTTCCCTTATTCATTAACGAGGGTCTCGTACTGGCAGACTTGGTGTCGTTAGTGTTATATGAGTAACTACTGGTCTGGTGCCAGCTCGTAATAAGTTCACGTGCTACGTGTCGCCAAACAGGCTCATAAACAGTGTGCCACACTCGCTGCCATGGCTACAGGTGGCGCTGTCTTACACTCCCACGTTTAAATTCACATATAAACTCAATAAAGTGGCTGGGGGATTGCCACCGTGGTATATCTCAGTGGTAGAGCATCGAACACATTACTAGAAAGCCGCAGATTCGGTTACTGCGCACGGCAAGTTGTCTTTTCACCCACTTTTCTTTCTTCACATTTACATTACCATATTTATTCTTTATTCAAAAAAAACCTTACAGGCCCCAGAACAGGGCATTGGGTAAGGGGGGGAGGAATCGGAATGATACAGACAGGTAACGTTTACAGGCAGGATCAGTGCAAAAACAACGAAAAACTATACATATATATAAATGAGATCACATTTTAGCCTATACAGGGCGAGGTAAATTTGAGGGAATACAGCACTTGTTGATATGAACATGGCGACAGAGGGATACAATTTAAAATAAAAGACAAGGGGAATATAAAGCACCGTTACGCAATGCACTCAGAATACAAAAACAGGGTCACATGGTGAACAGAGTGAGTAGCTGACGGCGAAATGTATCGGGATTAGATATGGAGGCTATGCAATCAGGGAGGTCATTCCAAAGACGAACGGCCCGAGGCAGTGGTGATGAATTGAATGCATTAGTTGACCCGTATAAGCGAATGAAGCTGAACTGATTATGCAATCTGCGTGAAAAAGAGTGAGGTGTTTGAAGCTGAAGCCGCGTTCGTTTATTAGAGGTAATATATTTCTGGAACAGACAGAGAAGAGCAATACTGCGACGGCTATCCAATGACGGCAGCTGAAGGTCTGATTTAATTTGCGTTATGTTTGACGTGATGTCGTAGTTTCGTGATATGAAGCGGGCACCTCTATTTTGAATCCTTTCTACCATAATAATCAAATAGTTTTGGTGAGGAGACCAAATTGCTGAGGCGAATTCTAATACTGGCAGAATAAAGGTAAGAAAGGCTAGTTTTCGAATATTAGTAGGGGAATTTCTCAAGTTGCGGCGTAGGTAGCCCAGTGAACGTGATGCTTTGGCACAGGTAGACTTGATATGTGAGGCCCATGAAAGATTCTCTGTGAGAAGAACACCTAGGTATTTGTAGGAAGAAGTGTGGGAAAGCATGGCATTGTTCAAGTAATAGGAGAATTCAGAGTTTATGTGTTTACGGGTGAAAGACATTACCTCGCATTTTGTGAAGTTCAGTTTCATAAGCCACTTGTCGCACCAGTTAAAATATGGCTGAGATCTGCTTGAATGGTTAAGTGGTCATTACTGGAGTTTATAGAACGGTATAATATACAATCATCGGCAAATAGACGCATGCAAGAAGTAATCTCGGAAGGTAAGTCATTAATGTAGATTAAAAATAGTAAGGGCCCAAGGACGCAGCCTTGTGGTACGCCCGAACTAACAGAAGAAAAAGGGGACGCAAGATTGTTAACAACAGTGAACTGCTGTCGAAAAGAAATGAAGTTTCGAATCCAGGTTAATGTTAAAGAATCAAGTCGTAGAGCAGATAGCTTAAAGATTAGTCGGCAATGGGGCACACGATCAAAGACTTTAGAAAAGTCAAGAAAAATACAGTCCGTTTGAAGGTTGCTGTTCATGTTTGAGTGTAAATCGGTGGTGAATTCAAACAGTTGTGTGTCACACGAAAACCCCTTTCTAAAACCATGCTGATTAGGCAAGAAAAAATTGTTCGTCTCGAGGTGATTGTACACGTGTGAACTGATTATGTGCTCAAGCATTTTGCAGCGTATGCAAGTTAAAGATATGGGTCGGTAGTTGTCAGGCGAGTGAACATCTCCAGTTTTGTGAATTGGTTTTATCTTTCCTATTAACCAGTCGTCCGGTAGCATGCCAGATGTTAGAGATTGGTCAAAAATTTGGCATATTATTTTGCTTGATATGGGGAGGGTGTTCTTTAGTATCTTGGAATTAATGTTGTCAATACCGGCTGATGTGGATAATTTTAGGTTGTTAATGAGTGATCCAATGCCTCCAACAGTGACAGTAATGGGTTCCATATAGGCGGCGTCAAGTTCAGGAAAAGTAGGCACATTGGAAGAATCTTCCTGAGTGAAAACAGATGAGAAGAACCTGTTGAAAACAGAGGGACAATCGGCGATAGGAATAGGTAAAAGATATGGGTCGGTAGTTGTCAGGCGAGTGAACATCTCCAGTTTTGTGAATTGGTTTTATCTTTCCTATTAACCAGTTTCCTATTAACCATCAGGTCTAATAGCTTCTCCTATGCAATTCTTGGCATAATTGTCTGTTAGATCTCATTATATTGTGTCAAAACAAAATAAAACGAGCCCTTAGATATACACCCTTTCCCTTATATGTATATAGGTACGTGTTGTGTTTGTGTGTTTCAATATACATATATGTGTTTTGCTTTGCTAATAGGCATCCGAAATAGCAGATTGAAACCATGTGTAATTCATTTGCTGCTTCAATGTTAGTTCATAGCATCATTATTCATGAAGCGTGCTTGTCTCGTAAGCTGATATATTGTAAGAAGGTTCATTGGGGGAGTCTAAGGAACAGGCGGATGATTGTTGATAGCCGCAGGACGAGGAAGATGGTGGTACTCGAGCACCGATCTCGTGGTGCATTTCCTCTGTGTTGATGCTTATTATTCCTCGGTATTGTCATCATTTCTTCATTTTAATTGCCCCCGTCGAGAAAGATGAATCTGAAGCCATCGTGACGAACAGGAACGAGCGGGTCGAAGTGGTTCAAGCGGTACACGTGAAAAACATCATGTTCACGTCGACAATGGGTATTGAACGGCGTAAGCAGTTCAATGGCGTACTTGGCGTGCGATGTGTGCTCTACCACGTGGTATAAGCCAAGGTAATTTGAAAATAGCTTGGTAGACAAACCAGGTGCGCATGGTGGTACATACAGCCATACAAGTGTTCCAGGTGCGACCTTCACGGCAGGAGGATCGTCTTCATTGCGGGCCTCTTTCTGGCGTTGCTGGTCAATCGTGGTAAACTGCTTCGCTATTTAGCGGCATTTTTCGGCGTGACGGGCGGCTTTGGACATGGTCGTGCACTCAAATGACAGCAAAGAGTCGATTGTGTGTGATTGGTCTCGTCAGTATAAAAGGAAGAATAGGGAAAAGCCTGTGGTGACTGGGGTAGCGGTGGCGTACGCCTAAGTCGCAAACGGAAGTACCAGGTCCCAGTTTGTTTGGTCACACGCAACATGCAATGCGAGAATGTCCACCAGGGCCGATTGAAGCGCTCAGTCAAGTCATTCATCTGAGGGTGGTAAGCAGTACTCCTCCGGTGTACAGTATGACACTGAAGGAGAGGTGCTTGAATTACGTTGGACAGAAATACAAGGCCCCGATCCCTGAGGAGTCTGCGAGGAGGGCTATGGCGTAGCACAAAACGATAGAGAATAAAATGGCAACGTCCTCAGTGGTAGTCGTAGGAAAAGCAGCAGTTTCGGCATACGTCTCAGGTGATCCACTGGTTACCTGCCGCGGTCAATGGCAGTGGTTCTTGAGGGTAAATTCCAACGCCATCGAATGGGGGGTCTGGGCACGCAAGCGGCTGTAGTTGAGCTGCTCCTGGATGCGGTGGTTGCTTCGGTCGCTGACACTTGTGGCAGCCGCGAATAAACTGTCGAACAAAGGTAAACATCCCGCGCCAGTAGTGCCGCTTCCGTAAACGTTCGTAAGTCTTGGAGACACTGGCGTGAGTGCATTCCGGGTCGGAGTGAAATGATGCGCAGATTGAAGAGCTCAGCTTTCGGGGAACAACGAGCAGCCACTTCCTGCCGTTGGGTGAGAAATTGCACAGTACAAGAGGCCACCTCGAATGGTGAAATGCGAAGCCTAGCGTCTCATTGCTCCAGTGGTAGTTGTGTCGGTACCTCATATAAAACTTCCAGAAGCAAACTTATCCATGGATCGTCGCGCTGTGCAGAGAACATTTTGTCGATGTCAAGATCTGATAGCGTGTGCTTTATAGAGTACATGAAGGCAGTCTCAGTAGACAGTGGTGATCGCGATAGCGCACCAGCATCGGCATGGTGGCGGTAGGAACGGTCCGTGATGCGGATGCCATACTCTTAAAGCAGCAGAGTCCAACGAGCGAGGCGACCTGATCCTTCAGCGACGACCACCAACATAAGGCATGATGATCTGTCGGTACAGCAAACCTGTGGCCCTATAAGTATGGACGAAACTTGACAAGCGCCCGTAGTATGGCCAAGCACTCTTTTGCGGTAACACTCTAGTTTACCCCAGCTTTGGTAAGCGTTCTGCTGGCGTAGGTGGTGGCATACTCAGGGGTCCAGGCTTGCATTGAGTGAGAACTGCACAGAGATGAACACCACTGGCGTCTGTATGGATCTAAGTTGCAGCCGTGGGATCATAGCGACGCAATATAGGCAATGATGTCAAGGAGACGGCGAAGAGAGGTAAATGCATGATCACACTCGGAAGATCATGACGAGAAGTCGTTGGCGCTGTTCAAGGGGCCATTTTTGAGGTAAAGTTGCGCACAAACCGAAAAAAGTAGGAACATAATCCCGTGAAGCTGCGTAACTGTTTTACAGTCGTCACTCTGGGAAGTTCAACGACAGTGCGTAGTTTAGCCGGGTCGGGAAAAACAACGTCCTTTCATACGACGTGACAAAGAATGGTGAGCTTCCGAGCAGTTAGGTGGCATTTCTTGATACTCAGTTGGAGCTGGACATTCATGGGACCCGTGAGGACGTTTCAGGCGTACGAGGTGTGTTGCGAGATCCGGTGCAGAGACGACAATATCGTCGAGGTAGCAGAGGCCTAAGTTCCATTTGAATCCCCACAGAACCAAGGCCATCATGTGCTGGAATGTGGTCGGCGCGTTGCAGAGACCAAAGGGCACGACGTTCAACTCATATAGCCTACCCGTTGCCACAAAGGCTGCTTTTGGACGATTGGCACCAACTAAGGGCTCCTTCAAATACACCAAACGTAACTATAACGACGAAAAAGACTCGGCACCTTGTAAGCATTCAAGGGCGTCATCAATTTTGGGCAAAGGGTAGACGTATCTGCGAGTGATCCTATTGATTGATTGATATGTGGGGTTTAACGTCCCAAAACCACTATATGATAATCAGAGACGCCGTAGTGGAGGGCTCCGGAAATTTAGACCACCTGGGGTTCTTTAACGTGCACCCAAAGCTGAGCACACGGGCCTACAACATTTCCGCCTCCATCGGAAATGCAGCCGCCGCAGCCGGGATTCGAACCCGCGCCCTGCGGGTCAGCAGCCGAGTACCTTAGCCACTAGACCACTGCGGCGGGGCACAGAGTGATCCTATTTAAGCACTTGTTCTACGCAGAAGTTAACTGAATCATTTTTCTTCCTAACAAAAACGACAGGTGATGCCCATATACTTTGGGAAAGTTGAATAACGTCACGCTTGAGCATATCGTCAACATGTACGGTGATAACCTGATGTTTGGCGGTGGAAAGATGGTATGGTCATTGTCGTACTGGCGCGTTGTAACCTGTGGCAATAACGTGAAAAAACTCGAAGTTTGGCCACGGGTAGGTTGAGCAACATCAAATGATTCACGGAAGTGATAGAACAGCTGGAGAAGCTCAGAGCGTTCAGAAGACAATAGTCCGTCGGCGATCGATGAATATAAAAGCACGCGAGGTGGTAAATTGAAAGTGTTGAGGGCACTGATGGCGTCGTAGTCCCCGGCAAAATATGGTGACATGGTAAAAATTTGTTCTCTGGCAATGACATGTACGTGTCCAAGAGGTTCACCTTGAAACAATTCGACGGGATACTGAAAGGAATTACTGAGCGAGAGAGCACTGTTTCCTTCAGAAATGCAAAGGATCGAATAAGCGAGAAGAAGTGGTTTTCCACTAAGGAACAGGCTTGATGGTTCCAAGAGTGCAGCTGCGTCTGCGATGCCGGCACAGAACGCGGGGAGCAACACGGCTGCTGTGGAACGAATTTGCGTGCCCTCTTTGACGACGAGTTTGTGTACAGCGGGTTGAGTGTGGTCAGTTGGTTAGTCGCAAAACAGGAAGAGTCCGAGTTCAGGTTTTTCATAATCTATAACGGCAGGGTTACGCAAAAAAAGCTCATCCAAGTATGCTGCCATGTGAGCATGATGAGAGAACAATAAACTCAACAGTGTAGTGGTTCTTCCCGAAAATCAGTCGGGCCGTACAGGTGGATACCGGTAGAACAGGTGCCCCATTCGCTGTTTGCAACGACATCATATTAAAAGCCGTAGTCAATTTTCGGAGTTTGCGGCAAAGTTTTGCGTCTATCACAGAAACGGCAGCACCGGTATCAACAAGATGCACGATTACATTCTATAAAAATTTGACAGTAATCTATGGCAAGGTTCAAGGACTTGAGCATTTCGACAGCGCAGTTCTTGCCTCCTAAACTGCGGCGGTTATTTTCCTCGTGTTCAGGAGCTGGCCGACGACGCATGGGTGACAGGGAGCGACGACGGGGTGAAGGTGAGCGACCAGACACAGTTCGCGGATATTCCTTTGAAGACGCTTTTGACGGAGGATCCTAATTGTCAAGACGAGATGGAGCAAGGTCCATGAGGTACTCTGTGTCCGGGCGTCTGTGTATCCCGGCAAGTGACGACGGCAGTATCGGGCGATATGGCCAGGACCACCGCATGCAAAACAGATGGGGTGGTTATCGCGCGTTCTCTCGGCATTTACGGTGAGAGGAGCAGCCTATGCAGTGGACGGGTGAGTTGAGGCTGGGGTAACAATAAGAGTCGGGGCTGAGGTATGCGGCAGTCCGTGGAACGGCGGGGAATGGTGTATCTGCTGCCATTTTAGTGCCTCAGCGCGAGTAAGAGGCGCGGTAACGGGTTGCTGCTGAAAAGGCACAGGCATACCCTCAGAAATTTGGAGCCAGGGCCCGGATTCACAAAACTCACTTACGAAAACATTTTTGCGCAAGAGAAATTTTCTTGCGTAAGTCGATTCACGAAACGAAAAAACGTCGTAAGAGGCCATAGTTGTCACATCGGCCGCTGCAAATAAAGCGCGCTGTGACTGCCCGGGAACATGTCAGCGATGGTGATGCAGTTGCTATATTTGCTTACGTCACCGAAAAGTGCTCGTAAGTGGATTCACCAAGCGAAATTGTGCGTAAATACAGCATGGCTGAGAGAAAATTCTAACAGTGGTCCGGACCACTCTTAGGAACAATGTGGCTACTTAGAACCTGCTGCCGCAGCGGTATACTTTGGTGTCCTGGCTGGTTTTGAGTTAATTCACGCCCATCAAGGGCTGCCTGATGACTGCTGGTGCGTTTTTATTTCTTTCGGCGCTTTGAGCTTCGCATGTTGTTTCCCTTGTACGCAGTGGATGGTGTTGACAACCACCATCGTCCAATAAGTTCGAAGTCGCAGTAATTGAAGAATTCTATTGGGCGTCAATGGCATAAAACTATGCATGTAAAGATTTGTGGTTGGATGAAAACCAATGTGATACGTGAATGATCGGTGCATTCAACTGCGACATGGCATAGGATCAACCTTATTTGTTATGTTGTTGTGTTGCACCCCATCCCATCCAGTTAAAAGTGCGACTCGAGATCCTTGCCTCATTGGTGGAAATTACCACCAAAGAGGTTAATGGGAGCACATTCTTTGCACGCTATTGCAAATAAAAATGAGAGAAAGTTTTCAGTGAGTGGTTCCTAAAGTTTGTGCTCTAGTGTACTTTCATTGGCTCTAACTGTCCAATGGTTGCGATCTCTGAAATACAGCTGTCGATACACTTTGGGACATTCTGGAACAAAGCGTACTTTGTAAACCAAAGCGTATTACGGGTGCGCGTGATTACGCATGGAGCTACAAACAAATCATGCATCTTCACCTTCACTGTTCAGACACCGATATGGACCGTGATATTATGGCAAGCAATCGGAATGAAATGACCCTAGTAACTTTGTATGACACCGAAAATATGCAAACCCTCACGATTCTGGAGCAAACCTTGGCTTAATTCATCCCTGCGTCAATTAACAGCCATTTAACTTGGCGCACGAACATCATTGAAAGGTAGAGCGAGCCACTGACATGTATTTTGTGCGACGTAGCGACCACTTGACCTGAGAATAATAGTGTTGCGAAGGCGAATCCCCTGTCGCATGCTCTGATCGAAGCAGACGACAAACGCGAGCAGACGACGGCTTGGCCGATAGGCACAGCTTGTGATTGGTTGTGAAGCAATACCCTCTACATCAGCTCACTCCGTGACGTTGCCAAAACACTTCTTTCATCTGGCACGCCTGTGCTGTTCGTCATATCACCCCCCTCGCCCATAAGAGAAAATTTTGTCACGCCGTGAAAATAGTGCAAGTACTTTCTAAGAGCTCTCTTATCATCATATGTGCTGCGCAGTTGTCGAAAACAACATGGCGTCGTAAACAGCATATCGGTCGGTGCGACTTTCAGCAAACGCTTCACGCACGAGTTACTTCAGCGTTTGACCGGATGTGTTGTGATTACAGCAGCTCTTTCGGTGCGTGTAAGCAGTGCGGAAAGCTGTGGCAGTGCAATGGTGTACGGTGAAGCGCAGCGAAGCCTGTGCGTCGGTGTGGTTATCAAGCGGGGATCGGCGTCGATGTATCGACGGCAACTAGCACTCGAGAAGCCTGCAATGTGTGTTTGTGTGCCGGTAACAGTTCGTTCGCTTGACCTTCCAGTCTCTCAGTTTGGGGCTGTGCGACATTTCGGATTGACAGCGTTATGACACGTTACTTGAGTGACCCCAAGCACGTACGGAAACGTATGAACTACGCGCTCGGTTCTTGCTTCGCCAATAGTTAGCCCGTACGCTTCTATTTACTAGAGAGCAATGTACTGTTCGGGAGTGAAACGATGTTCGTTGTGAACAGTGGTGCTGTGTTGACGTTCCAAGACTTGTGAACAAGCTGTGCTCGTGTGACCGAAAATTGAAAGACAGCGTTGATAACTGTTTTGCCCTGCGAAGCCGTGGTGGTGCAGCTTGGCGCTTTTGTTTGTTAAGTCGTCACTTCTCGTTTTTGTGATAACCATAGTCCTAGCACTGTGATGTGATAAACCAAAACTGCGAGATGCTACATTCTGTTGTGGATCGTGTTACTTTGGAAGCGCGCCTAGACTGTTCTTCGGTAACGAATTGAGAGTTCTATGTGGCAGCGAGAGCCCGTGAACGTCAAGCTTCCCTCCAGCCCCCCAAAAAAGCAAAGATTTCACCGGTGCCTTGCTTTGGATGAAGTTGTAGGCCAATATCGCCTAACTACAGGTTTCCGAGTTCGTCTGGCCATCGTTTTGCATGGCACTAGAGCCTTGACAACAGCCAGTCATGGCCAGTTCTTACACTTTATCAATTGACGTGCACGCCTGGCCAGCCCTTCATTGCTGTCATTGGCAGCTTCCAGTCTGCAGATGCCCTTTGCCTGTTGGCCGTACTTGGTTCCTTATGACACCGACGGCTACTAAATGCTGCCATCGGTGAGTTCACCTTGCAGAACTAAATTTCACCGGTACTATAATTCACGCAGTTCTATAACGTGTGCAAGTTTTTAAGCCCATCAGATGTAATGTTTCTCTATGGTAAGTTGAAGCATGAAAAATTTCCTACTACTGTTATATACATACATATAAAATAGAGCAAATACATAAAAAGTTTTTTGTGGTTTGATACAAGTGAGCTCTTGTTTGAATATGAGGTTGGGCCTGTCCATTGACCACGTTTGATAGTTGGAAAGTTAATGTGAATTTATTTTTCAGGAGCCAGGTTGCACTTAAAAAATTCATATTATTTTGGAAAATTAGTTCTATAGACGATTACCACTGTGGTAGTACTATACTTCAGTAGGACATATATATTGCGGTACGTAAATTTTACATAAGGCTTCAGTTTATTTCAAAGTGATTATAGCAGATTTTGGTCACTTTAACGAATTGATAGCTTCCTCAAATAAGTATTAGAAGTGAGTGCTTTTAATGATTGTTTTTAAATATCTCGTTTTTGGCTCTTCACAGATCGCAGAGATTTGTTTGTTAAGGTCCTGTCATGCATCGGTTGCACATTCTGGCACATCAATCCTCATCATTACTTGGAGCACCTGTACAAAAATAAGAAGGACACGTTCTCCCTAACTGTGCAAGCCTATGTCACTGCTCGGACTGTTATCATTCAGCGGATTTGGCGTGGAAGCATGCATGGCAGCCTCATCTGGAAGGACTGCAATCTGCTTGGGGGCTTCGAGGCCACAAAACTGCCTAACGGCTGGCTGCAAGGTTAGTTTTTCTTTAACACATACGATTACGTGAACACCACTTACTGTGCACAAATTGAAAACCCGAGCATGGTTGCTTTCAGTGGATACCTGTAATATTCTTACACATAATTCTTATTCAACATTTATAGAACTAAATTGCAAGATAATTGATAATGTTGAAAGCTGGAAGCCTGCAGCTTATGAATGAAACTCCAATAATCTGAGACTCAAAAGCTGGTGCTTTGAAACGAGCACAAATACTTTGATTCCTTATTGAGCTCTCGAGCTTGTGACTCCCTCTGTGGATCAAGTGCTCCGGAAGGAAATAGCAAGTGGGTGAAAATTGCCTGGCTGTTCCCAACATTCAAGGAGAAAGACCTATTGAAGAAGCCTCAGATGACATAGGGCCAGTAACTCCATCTTTTACCTAATGTAGCTTTTTCTTTCTCAGTGCTATAGCTTGTGTTTCAGCCGAACATGTTTACCACGATTGCATAGTGATATATATTTTTCTACAAATTGTACCTGACCTAAGTATGCATTGTTGATCTCTAAAGGTGACGTTCAGTGTGTTTCAAAGCCATGGCTTCTCATTTCTCTGTCTGTGGCTAGCATATTTCAGCAGCAGAGCGATGCAGCTAGCACACATGCAATCCAAGTCATGGAGCGCTCCTTTGGTGTTCTGTGCAGGACACAGCATATCCATCCGGCAAGACACTGGTATCAACAATAATGGTGAGTGTTGGTGGCACCTGTAGGAGCCCGTGGTGTTTGTTGCGTATGATTATTTCTCCTGATGAAGTGCATTTTTGAAAGGTTTTCTTCATTTAGAATAATAGATGTCAGTAACAAGCACACTCATAATCCACAAGTTCTTTGTGTCTTCTAGACTGCCCATTTGCTCCTATATGCGGTATGGTGAGCTGGCTATGTTAGACAGCCTTAAAGTTATCAACATTGGCTGTTGTGTTGTAATGCAGTCTAACTTGTGTTTCTTAGTGAACTTATTTGTGGTCTACTTCTCGCACCTAGTGTAAAGTCGAAATAAAAGAAACTCTATTGGCTTTTTATGCCTGTCAGAAGTTCCATGCCTTCATCTATAACATAGTGAATTTGCTCTTGTATCATATTAAATATATTTTCAGCCTTCACTGTTTGTGTGTGTGTGTGTGTTGAGGCTTGTCATTGGCTTCTGAAAATAAATATCTGTAAATATGAGCACATAATTGACAACTATACACTCTTGCATGTAGCATGGTTGTAACAATGGTCTGTATTTTTCTAAGTTCCAGCAGTAACAAGGGGTTCGGTGCTCCACGGTCATGTACAGTGTATCAAGAACAGAGCACAGAAGACCAACAAGTATAAAGGGACTGCCAGTGACTGTTCTCCTGCTCAAAGATTACAACAGCAGAAAGAGCACATTGTGATGTCAGGAGCAGCTGCTGCTTAACTTCTTAGCAGTGCATATTCAGCAGTTCCTTTGCTTGCATTCGAAATTATTTAAATTTTGCATGGAAGATACCAAACTATGACACTAATTTAAAGGCTGCTGTAGTGTTAGTGGGCAAATATTTTTGAGCTGAAGTTTTTAACATGTGTGTTAAGTGCCTGCGTGCCTCTACATTTGCATGTCAGAAATCACAGCATCCATGGTCGCCAATGGTAACTGTGTTTGAATTCTTTGTAGTACAAGAAGTAAAGCTATGGATGCAGTAATCATGTACTTAGTCGATGTAATCCTTCAGTGTACACTCATTTGTGTAGCACCAATGATGCCATGAGTGTATAAGCTCTGGGAAGTGAATATATGTGGATTATTTTATTTGGAAGGAAGAGGATCATCACTGCTCCTAGTATATCTTAACAGTAGATTTTAGTGCTTGGGTATTATCCCACTGCCTGTCCGTCCTTCAACAGTCTACTTATCTACTGTATAAGTGTAACTTTTTCAATGTATACTTTGCTCGGATAGGTTTGTTCATAATGTAATGCAAGTGACTTATCATCTATGCAGCTCTACTCAGACTAGAAATAAAAGTATTTATTTTTATATGTAGCTATAGCAAGCATTCACTTATGTTTTTCTAGGTGCCTGTACAATTGTTTAGCCCTAAATAAGTGCTGGTATACTCATTATTGAATGTGGCATCTTAAAATAGTTTGTTAGTGGAAGTAAGAATGTGTTTACAACCAATATTACTATCCTAAGATGAACTGTGAAAACTCTGTGGAAATTTATTTACAGTTTTTGAACGTTGTGAAGGCAAATGTTATGTTCTTTTATTGTGGTCCCTGTTTCATGCAAATGACACATAATTACTTTGCAGTGGCAGAGTATTAGTTGTTTTTTTACACATATGTGCTGAGCAACATCGCAGTTGAGGCCAGCAGCAAGACATACATGCAGTGCACTGGAGCATACCCTCACATAGTGTACAGTCTTGCCCACCAGTAAACTCAATATTTTCAAGCAGACTAATAGACAGCTGTATGGGAACTGTGTTGGTGTGCAAACTTTGAAGTCTTCTTGAGGAGTGTTTTTTCC
>WOVY01004264.1:0-94326 GCA_013436015.1 Rhipicephalus annulatus
CAGATTACTTGTTTTCTTTAGGTATGCTTATGACACCTGTAGCTACCTCTATAAATCAAGTGAGAAAGAAAGAACGGTGGAGAAGGAAGAACAAGCAAGTTTGAAAAAAACAGGTTTAGTCGGCTCAACTGTCGCAAGGCCCAGCTTCAGCGAGGTAGTGGTGGGGCTGGGAGGGGACAAAGCAGCCGGCGTCACAGGTGCAAGTAGCCCCCAGGTGCAGGACGCTCCAGCTGAAAAGTCACAGCATGTGATAATCACCGGGGATTCGAATTTAAATCGATGCACAGAAGCCATCAAAGAGAGGGTAAGAGGTGACAAGAGGGTTGCAGTAGGGGCGTTCCCAGGATGCAAGCTTGAAGCAGTCATGAGGCAAGCGAAGGCAAAACTCAAAACTACAGCTGATAGACGAAACCTCGTGATAATTTCAGGCGGTTTAAACGATGTCCGAAATGAAAATACAGCAGGACTAGCAGCCACACTGGCGAAAGGCGTCGATGACATGCGCGCCACTTCTCCTAAGGTACAGGTATAGTGATATGCACGATGCCGGAGGTACCGGTGCGTGATAGCAACCTGCAAAGAGCGGTTGTCAACGCAAACCAAGAGAAATGGCGGATGAGTCGAAAGAAAGGCTTTGAGGTGGGGGAAATAAACAGAGAGGTGCATAGGTGGGATGGTTTTCAACGAGACAGAATTCACTTCGATGGGCGACTAGGTCATGAGGTGGGTTGGCGACTTGCAGGACGCGCAGTAGCTTTTTTGGGGGGCAAGCGATCCCTTCGGGGTGCAGGATAGCTAGTAACGAGGAAAACAACCAGGGAGACTCTTCGACAGGTGTTATGAACAGATACGATTCCAAAGTGGCACCAATGTTTAAGATAGGTAGAGTCCGGGGCATAAATAGACGTAGCCACGAGCGCCGAGCCCATTCAGACATAGGGTATATTAACATGCAGGGTGGTAGGAACAGGCTGAAGTGGGAAGAGATAGAAGAACAGCTAAGGGGAGAGAGGGCCGATGGTATACGGTTTTGTAGAAAACACATCTCAGGGACATGGAACAACCTCCGAACAATCCGGACTACGCGTGGGAATATTGTAATAGAACAGAAGGCAGCAGAAAGGGGGGTGGTATTGGGGCATTCATTCATAAAAGTACAGACTGGCAAAGGGTCAAGCAGGAGTGCAAGGAACATTTATGGCTAAAAGGGAAAGTGGCAGGTCAAATGACACTCCTTGGTTTCGTGTACTTGTGGACGGGAGCAAAGGCCAGAGAGGAAAACCAGGCAATGGTAGAGTGTATATGAAAGGACATTCAGGAGTTAGGAAGAGAGTGTGAGATAATTATACTAGGAGACATGAATGCGCACATAGAAGATATAGATGGGTATACCGACCCGACAGGCAAAATAATCATGGAAATGTGTGAAAGGCTTGATTTGATCATTTGCAGCAGTACCGAGAAGTGTGAAGGGCAAATAACATGGGAGGTAGGAAGGCTGCAGTCGACGATAGATTATGCACTGATGTCACATAGGATGTATGATAAGCTCAAGGGAAGGAACATAGATGAAGGTGGCTCCAGAAGTCTTGGTAGTGATCACAAACGTATCAAGCTAAGTTTTGGAAGAGCAGTGAAAGTGGGAAGGAGACAAGATGAGCAACTACACGAAAATTTTTATTCGGAAAGGCAAATTGAAATAGCCACTAAACAAATTGAGAAAGTAATCACGGAGGATAATAAGACAGTGTGGACATACATGAATCTAATTAGACTCTTTGAGCTAGAGCTTGCTAAGACGCGTATCGAGTCACCCCGGAAAAGAAGACACAAACCCAAAAGTTGGTGGGATGAGGAAGTTAAGAGAGCCATAGCAAAACTTCAGGAAGCCTCTAGGGAACACAGACATGCTAAGCAGCGGGGTGAACCGACAGATGATGTTGAAAGAAAATGGGAAACCTTTCTAAGCTGTAGAAGCGCTGCATCCCTTCTGATCAATGAAAAGATTAGAAGAAAGGGAGCTCAGTGGCTGGCAGAAGTACATAAAAAATAGAAAGGCAGCTGCGAAATTTTGGAACCATCTAACTCCCTAAGAAATGAGACGAGCCTAGAGCAGAGTTTTATAACTACAGCCCAAGGTGCCAGGCTAGAAGGGGACGAAGCTATTGAATATATAAGAGCAAGGGTGACAGAAAAATTTCAACAAAGAAGTACTTTATGCACCACAATAGACAAGGACGAATCAAGTGGTGCAATGACTTCATTTTCACAACGAGAGTGGGAAAGGGCTGAGAAAATGGTTCCTAGTAGTACATCAACAGGCCCAGATGGCATTCCAATTAGGCTGATAAAGACATTAGGTCCGAAGTCTAAGCAGGCTTTGAGAGAGGCAGTGAGCAAAATAATAATCGATGGTGAAGTTCCCGATGGATGGAAACTTAGCAGGATGAGCATGATCTATAAAGGAAAGGGGGACAAAGTTGACATAAACAACTACCGTCCTATAACAGTGACATCAGTGGTCTACAGGCTGGCGATGCAGATTATAAAGGAAAGACTGCAGGCATGGATAGAAGATGAGGGGGTGCTGGGGGAACTGCAGAATGGGTTTTGGAAACACAGGAGGTTGGAAGACAATCTGTTCTCACTGACGCAGTGCATCGAAATAGCAGAAAAGGAACACAGGCCCCTGTGGCTAGCATTCTTGGATATCAAGGGAGCGTACGATAGCGTGCTTCAAGAGGAATTGTGGGGAATACTGGACACATTAGGCGTGGAACATGTAGTCACTAATCTTTTAAAGGGTATTTTTAAAGGTAACAAGGTAGATATAAAGTGCGAAAAACAGGTATCCAAGCCTGCAGAGGTAAAACGGGGGCTTAGGCAGGGGGCCCCCTGTCACCCTTATTATTCATGATGTACCTACAAGGATTAGAGGCAAAATTATAGGGAAGTGGGCTGGGCTTCAACCTCTCTTTAGTCAAACAAGGAAAACTTATTGATCAGGCACTACCAGCATTAATGTACGCAGATGATATAGTGCTAATGGCCAACAACAAGGAAGATTTGCAGAGATTGATGGACATCTGCGGTAATGAGGGAGATAGGTTAGATTTTAGATTCAGTAAGAAAAAATCAGCAGTCATGATTTTCAATGACAAAGAAGGTAGTGAGCTTAGGATTCAGGACGTCACGCTAGAGATAACAGATAAATACAAATATCTGGGCGTATGGATAAGCAATGGGACCGAGTACCTGAGGGAACACGAAATATACGTGACGACTAAAGGTAACAGGAATGCAGCAGTGATGAAAAATAGGGCACTGTGGAATTACAATAGGTATGATGTTGTGAGAGGAATATGGAAAGGGGTCATGGTTCCTGGGCTGACGTTCGGCAATGCGGTCTTGTGCATGAGATCAGAAGTTCAAGCAAGATTAGAAATTAAGCAACGTGGAATAGGTAGGCTTGCTTTAGGAGCTCACGGGAATACACCAAATCAGGGAGTACAAGGTGATATGGGATGGACATCATTTGAGGGCAGGGAAGCTAGCAGCAAGATAAAATTTGAGAAGCGATTGAGAGAAATGAAGGAGGAGCGTTGGGTTAGGAAGGTTTTCAGCTACTTGTACATGAAGAATGTCGATACAAAATGGAGGAAACGAACCAGGAAGTTGACTGGTAAATACTTAGAAAACAGCAGGTGGAAAAACCAAAAAGAACTATCGGTTAAGAAGAAAGTGAAGGAAACGGAGACTGACATGTGGAAAATGGGCATGATTAAGAAGTCCGCACTAGAGATCCATCGAACTTTTAAGCAGGAAATTCCCAACGAAAGGATCTATGATAATACTCGGGGTAGTTCTCTACTGTTTGAGGCAAGGACGGGAGTACTGCGAACCAAGACATATCGGGCCAAACACCAAGGGGTAGACACAGTATGCAGTGCGTGTGGAGAGGAAGAAGAAACTGCCGAACACTTGATAATGTTCTGTAAAGGGCTTCACCCTATAGTTCAGGATGATGGCGCAGAGTTTTTCAAAGCACTGGGGTTTAGGGACCGGGAGGGCAAAATAGACTTTAAGCAAGTAGACTTAACTAGAAGGAGGTTATCTGATTGGTGGCTAAAGTCAAGGCACGAGTGAAAATTAAGCTCTTCACTGCAAAGTACGAATCCTCAAACTCACTTTTTAAGAAAGAAATAAATAAATATAGTTTTGAGTTCATTAAGTATTACGACTTGGTGGCGCTAGCCACCGCCCGATCTAAAGGGTACAGCCATATCCACCCATCCATCCATGCAATATATACTGAAAAGATGCGAGATGGTGGGACTTGGAGTGCTGAATAGATGGACGAACGGACACACAGACAGATGCATGGATGGACGCATGAACGGACGGAGATGCGGATGCATGGACGAACGCAGGGACGGAAGCACGAACAGACGCACGCACGGACGGGTGGATGGACGCATGGACGGTTACACAGACGTACGCAGGAACGGACGAAAGCAAGAACGAATGTACGGACGAATGCTTCGCCCCACTCCCCATCATTCACTCCGTGGATATGCTGCCATTTTTTTCTGCTATGGAAAAACTGCAGAAAAGTGCGCGTTTCACCACACATTTTGCCCAACGTTTACTACACTCTTACAATCAATCCACTTTTGTACATTGCACGTTCACACAAAATATACTGAAAGTCCACTACACAGTTCGCAACCAAGCTACAGCGTCCACCCCAAAACTAAGAAAATCACCATTCTCGTGAAATTAGAGCTTTAAACCCAGCATACATCCAAACGATGTAAATCATTGTCCATGTGGTCTTAATCCAGATGCAGCGACCGGTTATTTAAGCTTGACTCTCAGGTTATAGCGTCCCACTCCAGGTGAACAAAATATTTGTTTCTTTCATCAGAATGCAAAACGAAAACCTTGCAGCATTTCCGATCACAAATCTGCCTGTATTTCTGCCTCGGGGTTTTATACACATGATCATCAACCATGTCAACGACATCTGTCACTGGAGCTGGTGACATGTAGACAGACACTGCTACAACTCCCTCTGAGTTGTCTACTTGGCTTGCACACAAGTCACATGCTCCTTCATATACCTTCTTTTTATTTTCCAAACTGAATGATTTCGTAGTCGCTTCCTGCTCTTCACACGGAACGCTACAATCTGTACTTTGACAAGACGTTATCGTTACGCCACGTTCAGGCAAGCTAACTGTATGTTCCCCAACAATGCCTGTGCCACTGCTTACTTGGGCCAGTGTTGCACAGGATGAATCTACAGCTACCACCTCAGAGTTGTTTACAAGGCATGCGCTCCTTGCTATGTCACTTGTCTTACTTCGTGCACTGGAAGAATCGGCATCTCTTCTAGAGACTGCTTCTTGGTTTTCGTATGTGCACTCTACGCGAACATCAACTGCTCTTTCGTCAGGGTTGTCTAGAGGACTCCATACCTATTCTAAAACTGTGCATTCGGTTGCACCAGTTCGTGTAGCCACATGGCTATATAAGGAACTTGACTGTCCCTTCTCAGAAACTTCCTACGCTTTGATAAGATTCTCGAGTCTCCCAGACTTTTGACAGTTTACCTCCCTGTCCTACTCATTCAGAGTTTCTTTCTTTAGCGAAAGGTCATGACGAGGTACAGGGTCAGCGTTACGTAAATTATTATCACTCCCAATGTAACTGCTGTCAGAGCACATCTCATCCACTGGTTGACTACTCTGGCTCTCAGACCACGTATATTCAGTGTATTCCCTTTCAAGCCACTGCTGCAAATGCACATAATCCAGTTCCAGCAGTCTCTTCTTTTTGCGCATCTCTATCTCGAGCAGCCTTTTCTTTTCATGCATTTGTAGCTCAAGCTGCTCCTTCTTAGAGCGTGTCTCTCGTTCGAGCTTCTCTCTCCTAGCCCGTGTTTCTCGCTCGAACTCCTCTCTCTTAGCCTGTGTTTGCAATACAATCTGCTGCTTTTAGCGACACATATCGCAGCCTGTTCCTCTTGCGTTTGTGCCATTTGCTTGTCGTACCATTTATTGAACTCCACTCCCTTGAGACCTATACTCTCCACCAGATCTAATAATTCCGAAGTGCTTTTCACGACTTTCATTGCGTCGAAAAATCTGCATGAGAAACAAACGGCTCTGTTCTGTCGCGGACGCCAAATTGTCATGGAAGGTTTTTTTAGATGTTTAGTAAGAAGAGCTTTCTAAGGTTTAATCCTACAAGAAACTTAACGAAGGGACAAAGCCGTTTGTACCCAACTCAAACAAGAAGATTAATTGAGAAGTAAACAGACGAAAATCCCCCCTAAAATGAAGCAACTAATAAACAGTTAACTGCACATGGCGAAATCCATCCATCAATATTCAACAAAGAAGTTCAAAGTGTTCAATTGAATCTAACGTCCGAGTGGGGCTGAGCGGTGGAGTAGGGCAAGATACCTGTTCGGTCTCCCCCATACGCTGAATTCGGCGACAATGAGCGAACCGGAACGTGGTGATTCCGGCTTCAGGACGCGGGCCAGACGGGGATGAAGGAACGCTGGCTGCTGACGACACGTCGAGAAACCAGACCGGAACGTGGTGGCTCTTGCTTAAGGAGTGTGGACCCGTCGGTGACGAGAAAACGCAGGCTGGTGGCGACGCGTCAGGGAACCAGGGTCAACATGGCCAAGCAGCTGGGTGCACAGCTCGAGTTCGTAGCCTGACGGCTGTTGCTCGCCTGTTGGAACCAAAGTCCGCAGGCCCTGGGTAGTAGTTCAGGACCCGATGGCCACGGTCCTCTCGAGCGAGAACACGACGGCAGGAGGCCCCGGCCGGTTGAAGTCCTGCAGTCTCGGGTCCGACGCCCGACGGCCCATCTTCAGCGCCCGGTCCGGTGACGGCCTTCCGCTTGCCCCGTCTTGTTCGATCTCCCCTTGATCTCCTCTACTCAGGCTTCTTCCGCTCTGGCCCACTTGTCTAGTCCCGATTGGAGATTGTGTGCTTTCGTGGTACCCAGCCATTGGGCCTTGAAATCTCCGTGGAGGGACCTCATTGGACCAAAATGTTCACGCCCACACGTGCCGCAACCGAGCGTTATCTCCATCTTCTTCTGGCTGAAGGAGTGGCGCACTTTTTCAACGCGCACAAACACACCACAAAAATGAAAGTTGCGCTATGTTTGTGTGTTTGTGCGTGCCTTCTTTGTGTGCTCGTTTCTAGTGTACGATTACCATGCTTAATCATGAAATACCAACGTGTCCGGACGTGCACCTTTGCGACCTTTGGTACCGAAGCAGAGCCCAGTAGCTACTGTTAACCTAGGCGAAGTTTGGTCACGGACAACATAACTTTTCGCTCAGAACCAATGACGCTGATACAAACGCCGAGTTTATTAGAAACGAGTAATTTAACGCTATCGTGTTGAAAGTTTTACACTACATCAACTTCGCCTGTAACTCCACGGTACAAGAATCTAACAAGTTTATACCCTTTCAGCTTGTACACTGTGCGGTCCCCACAAAAGTGGGTGCAACGCAGCCTTAGACCAAGATGACGACACCTATTTTTCAAAGACTGTCTACTTAGAGTGAATATAAAAAGCATAGTTTGGCAAAACTTGTAGAGCTCACTCAGAGTCACCCATGAGATATATTTCAAGTTTCGGACTCACTCGGACTCAGACTCAAGAAAATTTCCCTTAGCTGGACTCACTCAAACTCGCACTCACGACAGTTTTTTCAACTGGACTCACTCGGACTCAAGCTCACCAAAACTATATTCACCCGCACTCACTCATGCTCACACTTACAGCTCGAGCTGAGTCTGCGTGAGTCCGAGTGAGTCGATTCGTGAGTCCGTCAGCCTAGAATAAACTTCTTCATCTGTGGTGTCAATGCTTTCTAACACCAATATCTCACGTAATCGGTGCTTTTCTTGGTGTGATCTACCATAATATCTTCGAAAAGAAGTTCTGAGAACTTTCAATCTAGTAAAGTCATTTTTCTTGGAAGAGGTGGCAGCGTAAGTTATAACAATATTGTAAATCTCAATAGATTGGCGGGGAGAGGCCACAGCACCCCCTACGTAGTTTACCTCTCTAATTAATAATTATTTAAACGGTGTATAAACGACACTGCTTTGGACAGCCTGTAAGTAGACGTGAGTATAAACATGAATCCAGTCCCGCTGCGGTGGTGTAGTGGCTAACGTACTCGGCTGCTGACCTGCAGGTCGCGCGGGATCCAATCCTGGTGGCGGCGGCGGCTGCATTTTTGATGGAGTTAAAAGTGCTGCAGGCCTCTGTGCTCATATTTGGGTGCACGTTAAAGAACACCAGGGGGTCAAAATTGCCGGAGTCCTTCACTAAGGCATCTCTCATAATCATATGGAGGTTTTGGGACATTAAACCCCACATATAATCTACACATGAGTCAAGGTAAAGCTCGTAGTAAGGCTGAACATGACTGGATAGGGATATAGATCGGCAAAACTATGTAGTCAGACTCACCCAAGAAATATACTTAGCACCTTGACTCACTCGTACAAAGACTCATCAAACTTTTCTTGAGCCTATCTTGCTCGGACTCGCACTCACGAAAATATTACTCTCCTGGACACAGACTCAGGCTCACGGCTCGAACTGAATCTGAATAAGTCCGAATGTGTCGACTCATGAGTTCGCCGACATATGATAATGAGTATATTATCATATTACATGGGCATGCTAACCTCAGTCTTTTTGAGGAAGAGGACTCGCGATGAGCTTTCACTAACAACGAAAAAGAAGACCAGATAAGGGCTATCCAAAGAGCCCATTACATGGCCGAGGAGATGAATCTCGCCATTCCGCCGTGCGTGAAGCCTGCCGAAGCCGACTTCTAGGAGAGGAGTGGGCGTCTTCTTCGAATAAAAATACAGTTGTTTGCTTGCATGATTGAGTTTGAACTGAACCGCAGCCAACCGGAGTAAAATACAGTTAGCGCTTACTAAGGTTGGCTTATGTTACGCACGAAAAGTTATTCTTAGTTAGGATAAGTGAAGCGGGTCACGTGGCACTAAGTTCTGCGATTACAAATATAAACTTTGAGCTGGATTTATAAGTGCCCGGTCAAACACAACATTAATAAGAACTATATGACAACAATGTCTATCAATGTCTAGGGGATGGTATTCGAAGTAGTTATAATATAATGGCGTATTCGGTTAACCGCTCTGGTCCTCCGGCTCAGGGTCGCCAGATGCAGAGGCGGCTCGAAGTCGGATCGCAAAAGGAAGCGTACGAACCGTATACAGCGGGAATCCCAGAACGCCCAGAGCAGCACTCCTGTAGCGCCACCGTGCAGCCAGAGCGATAATCTGCTGGGGAAACAGTGCTGCGCCTGCGCCGCGACGACAAATGGTGCCGATCAGTTCCGTGGATATGTCTTACATGTTTGACCTTTCCTATATTTTTTCTTTTGCTCTCTTTGACATATCTGGATGTAGCGAATGCCTTCCGTGTTCAGCACCTAAATCTGGCGATCATACTTGTCAGAGCTGCTATCTTCAAGTCAAATCACGGGGCTGTCTTCAAGCTGCTGTAACGACAGCATTGGTGCTTCAACCGCCTTCGCTAACCGCCTCATTAATTTACTTGGTGCATTCATGGCTTCGTAGATGTGAATTCGCCCCTCACACGCTCAAGAACGCCACTACCAACGCACGTGCACGAAGTACTACGTGCCTGGCAATGTCCCCTTCCGAAATGCATGCTCGCCCATCTCACCTGGTTCACATGCCGGCAGCCACGTGATTGGCCGGCTTGTGTCACGTGATTCGTCCTCCCGATAAGATCGTGCCTCGCTCTCGCTTCGAAGTCAGAACGGTTGGGAGTGCTCTGAGTCAGAGGCTGATGCTCTAAAAGAACCAACCGAAGATAGTCCAAGTGCTCTAATTCCGCTGGCCAAAGGCGCAGCCACTTGTCAGATTCATCCGGAGCACTCGAACACGCCATACCGAGTACACTATGAGTGCGAAGAAAAAAAGTGGATGAACACATAACTTGCGACTGGAAGGGTCTGACCCTGCAACGTTCGAATAACGCGTCCGACGGCCTACCACAGAGCTACAGTAGCGATCACTCCTCCGTCCACATCAAAGCGCATTCCCCCTGTCTCTTCTTTACTGTTGTAATTTGTCGGCATTTGCTCACACCAGTTTAGCCATAATCATAGCGCATATATGTGCACCAAAACTAGGGAGTATTCCTAGCTGAACTCGTTTTTTCCCGTTGGCGTTACGTAACTTGCACTGTTATAAGAATTGGGAGCTGACTTTCCCACGTTTAAATGCACATATATGCCCAATAAGGTTTACAGTAGTATGGCCACCACCTTATCTGAGCGGTAGAGCTTTGAAAGCATTATTAGACGGTCGCAGCTAGGGGTCCTGCCGGCGGCAACCTATCTTTTCATCGACTGTTCCTTCTTCCCACATATATTCTGGGATGGCCCAGAATGTGGCCATGACAGTCGACCGTTCCTGCAGTACCTGGCGCTTTCGATTGTACGTCCTGTGAGAGGGGATTGGCACACTCATAACCTTAGGTTCTTTATTAGCGGTAGAATTTCTTTTTGCTGATTTTTCAGGAGCCATCAATGCCGGTCTCCGGTCCCGGCCAGGGCTCGCCCTAGTCGGCCAGTCGCCTTGCTGAATCGGTACCACTGGAGTGTTTCCTTAAGACCGGCGTAAGCAGTTTGCCTGTCGTGCTTGTGCCCAGTGATGGTGGAGCCATTTGGTTGAGTGAAACGGAGGTGTTTCAAGAAGAACTTCGCAACATAAGCAGTCATTTTCTTTACATCTCAGAGGTGAGGCGTTTCGGCAAGACTGGCATACTATGCAGGTCTTCAAATAATCAATGCTTAACAGACTTACTGGCCGCCACGAGATTTGCGTTCATTGCTGTTCGCGCTTTTATCCCCCCTCATCTTGCTTGCGTGAAGGACATTGTTCGTGGTGTTCTAACTAACATTAGTCCTGAAACATTCTTAAAGATGGTCTCTCCGGCTGGCGTGATATCTGTCTACAGATGCACCAGACCTGTAGGTGATACGCGAGTCTCTACTGAAAGCGTCATCGTTAACTTTGCTGGTCTCACACGCCCCTATGAGCTGAAGGCCTGGCCTTATCTATTCCGTGTAGAGACACTGGCACCTCGCCCACTGCAATGCCGTAACTGCTGGTGATTTGGACATAGCGCTAATGCTTGCAGGTCCTCATTGAGATGTGCGAATTGCGGTGGGGCACATGCCGCATCAAATTGTCAGGTAGACAACTGCAGGTGTTGCCTATGCGATGGAGCACACACAGCCACGGACAATAGCTGCCCTGCTCGATAACGTGAAATAGAAATTCTAGATATAATGGAGAAACGCCGTTGTTCTCGGTCTGAGGCAACATCCATCATTAAAGAGCGCGAAGTGGGGTACGCTGCTGGTACGTCACGTAAGTGTGGGGTCAATTGAAGAGATGGTCGCTTCCGCAATGTCGGCAGCGATAGATAAGGCCATGTCGATGATTATGGAACGGTTTTTCAACACCTTTGCTGACGGTCTGACCGAGATGCTCGCCGCAAGGTTAAACAGCCTTCGCTGCAGACACTGTCACGGTCCAGGGTGAAGCTGAGCATCTCGATTATGAACAAAATAATCAGCGTCAAGATGTTACCCCTGAAACGCTCGTTAGCGCTCAGTCGCCGACCCCTGTGGGGCCCAGTGGGTCGTTTGGTGACATGAGGCTTGGTAATATCATTCATAAACGACGTAATGCTCCACTGTCTCCAACCAGTTTGCCAATGTTGAAACCAAAAAAAAGTTATTACTGACACCAACAACGAGGTTCTGCAGTCGAGTCAACTATGTTAAGTCTGTCATAGCGCCTGTAAAAGTTCTCCAGTGGAATTGTCGTTCCGTATATGGCGCTTACATAGGTCTTATTTATCTCATACAGCAAACAAATCCTAATATAATTTTACATCAAGAGTCTTGGCTTTCAGTAAACCAAACATTTACTCTGAAATATTTTCCAACTTTTAGACTGGATCGGCCAGGTAGAGGAGGTGGATTATTGGCCCTAATATCTTCAAAAATGTGTCATCATGTTACTGTAACTTTAGAACATATTTGTCCGGATTGTAAAATGTTAGGAATAGATTGTTTGTTACCTGACTCCAACAGGATTACAGTGATTAATGCGTACTTTCCGAATGGAGTAAGGCGCACAGATTACCTAGATTATGTCATCAAGAATTATTTGTGAAATTCAATTTTATTGGCTGGAGATTTTAACTCGCATCACACTTCTTGGGGGTTTAAAACAGATGGCTGTGGCAAAATACTGTGGAATTGGTTGCAAGGTAATAATTTTTGCTGTCATGACTCTGGACATGTTAACTTTCTACGCAGGATAACCTCATCAACATTAGACCTAACATTTTCGTGTGGCCAGTTTATGATTTCATCGTGGGAAACGTTTGATAATGGGACGAGTAGTGATAATGTACCGATTACCTATGAAATATTGCTACCACAACTTACCTCTGTTATCCGGCAACAATGGTTCACCAACTATAAAATTTTATAAAACTGTTTTAAACTCCGTGCTCTGGTTATTGAGAGGATGCGTCGGACAGCAACGAGCTGCTTCAGTAATAGCGTGTCTAAGTGACTCTGTCCAGCCGGCAGAGTTTTTTGTTAAGTACAGCAGCACACCGTCAAATTCAGCTTGGTGGAATGAAGATTGTACGCTTGCGTATAGGCGACGTAAGGCTGCTTGGAAACGTTTATGCCAC
Organism: Rhipicephalus annulatus; assembly: GCA_013436015.1. Lineage (NCBI taxonomy): Eukaryota > Metazoa > Arthropoda > Arachnida > Ixodida > Ixodidae > Rhipicephalus > Rhipicephalus annulatus. The sequence continues at coordinate 12,841 of WOVY01004264.1, forward strand.
AACCATACTCCGAAAAATTGGGTTGACTATAAATTCCACGCAGCGCTGTTTAAACGCACAGTTAGTTGCTATAGCTAAAGATAAACACAATTCAGACTTACATTCGCGTTTATCCAAACCTGATAAAAGATCTGCCCTGTACAGGTTTCTACGGAACAAAACATCAACGCAGGTACCAGCATATTCGCATTCAGTAGTGCTGTCTCCTAAAAAGACAACAGACTTGTTAGAGGGCATCGCGAAAGGACTTGAAGCGCGTTTCGCTTCGTCATGCTTGAGACCTGGGACATTCAAAAGCGCAACCTCGAACTTTCGGGAAGTCCCTATGGCGGAACTGGCAGATGTCATACTAACTGTAAAGCAAGCGGCTCCCGCTCCAGATCAGATTACATACACTATGACTAAATTGATATTTAATTCCCATCCCGATGAGCTTTTGAATATTGTTAACTGCTCTTTACAGCACACATAAATTCCAAGTGCATGGAAAATTTCTAAAGTTAGGTTGCTGCGAAAAAATCTAAGCGTCGGATATGTCCTGGATAACATTCGGCCAATTTCGCTTACTTTAAACCTAGTTAAAATAGTCAAAAGAATTCTTCATAGAAGGCTCAGTGAATTCATCGCTCGTCAGGACATCTTTTCACCAAGGCAAGTAGGATTTAGACAGGGGTGCTCTATATGGTCGGCTCATGTTGATTTGGAAAGCCGAATCCGCCTTGCAAAAGTATCTGGTGAGCTTTCTGCATTAGTCACGTTACATATTGCAAAAGCCTACGATAGTGTGGAACAAAGTACAATTATTCCAAGATTAGTGGACTGTGAGGTGCCCAAGTACATTATATCTTGGGTTTAGGAGTTTCTCTTTGAGAGACAATTCTTTTGTTGCCACGAGGGAATTACTTCTGCCTCATATAAGCAAACAAGAGGTGTTCCGCAAGGATCAGTCCTGTCACCTCTTTTATTTATTGTATTATTATCATTCATTCCCGTTCATAAAATGTTCCTATTTACGTCTAAGCCGATGATATTGCTTTTTCCTTGTCATCCCGAGATATCTATAGTTTGTATCAAATCTTACAGTCATATTTGAGTGAGCTTGAGGTATGGCTTGGTGGGCTGTCTTTTTCACTTAATGTTAGGAAACGTGCTCTGCTTGAATTCCCTCTATCCGCTCCCGTATTTCTTTCACTGCATTATCGAAATGATCCCATTCCACAAGTAACAGCGCTAAAATATCTTGGCATTGTTTACGTGGACAATTTTAATTGGCAGCAACAAATAGAATCAAACACCCGTAAAGCAGAAAGCGCCCTAAGGTTGCTACGCCGGTTTTGCAATAAGAATTCACGGATGCGCAAGGATACGTTACTTATGATATTCAAACTTTACGTACGCCCAATTATGAAGTTTGGTTGCGTTCTGTTTTTCGGAAGTGCTGAGTACAAATTAATACCTCTTATATTGCTAGAAAGGCAAGCTCTGCGGCTGTGTCTCGGGCTACCTAGGTCTGTCGCGAATAGCGTGCTTTATTTGGAAGCTAGAATCATTCCACTTGATGCTAGATTTTGACAGCTTACTGTGCAAAGATTTTTAAAACTTTACAATGCGCCCCTATTCTGTTCACAGACAGTTTTCGTCAAACATCCAGTTTCTTTATTTCAGCGCCAGTGGTTTTGTTATCAAAGACCCCAAGTCATTTTCGTCGAGTCTCTGTTATCAAATCTTCACGTTTCCCTCCAGCATTTAACTCCCCAAGCCCAATGCTCGGTGCCAGTTGAATTAATCTTCGATGATAATTTTCCGAAAAATTCCGAGTTACTTCCAAAGCATGTTCTGGAGGGCCTCCTTTAAGACCATCTACGTCATTTTCTTAAATACGTAGTAATTTCGACAGATGCAATGCAAACTCTTCAGAAAGCTGGAGTAGGTATTTTTTTTCATCAGCTTAATTGGTCTTTTGCGCTCCGATTACCTGACTTCACACCAATTTTTCTCACAGAATTCCTGGCTACTACATTGGCTCTTCGATAGCTAAATTATCAGCAATCAAAAGCTATTATTATTTCAGATGCTTTGTCTGTATGTACACATCTATCGTCCGCAAAGCAGTCTCCTCAGGATATTGTGGTCTCTCGTACCACATAGCCTATGAGAAGTTCGGTTTATTTGGGTCCCCGGGCATGCTGGAATTGTACTAAATGAAATCACTGATTTGCTTGCTCCGGCATCTTCAAATTTACCGTTGATGCTAGTAGCTCCACAGTTTCCTTTTATTACTGGCCGAACGATTCAAACGCCTGTTAATCTTAAAGATCAACGAAACGTCGCTCCTACAATATGAAGAATTTCGGCACTTGCAATTCACATGGAACACCGCAAAATGCCTTTCCCGTCAATTTGAGGTGACCCTCGCAAGCTTTCGCTGTAGAGTTCCTCGGTGAAATTTTTATCTCAACAAATCAGGATTTTCATTAACTAACCTATGTGCAGTTTGCAATGAACCGGAAAGAATAGATCACTTTCTTCTCACATGCTGCTGCTTGGCCTCACTGCGCCGAATAATTCGTGAAAGACCGATTGGTATGCTCGGATTGCCAGTCAATACATCCACCCTATTCTCGTTTGGAGCCAGTCAGTTGGGTGTGGGCCGCAGTGCTATTCTGTCAGCGCTACATAAATTCATTCAGGCAACCGGAAGGATACGCTGCTAGTGGTACTGTCCGATATATCTAATTCTTTGTCCCGCTTCCTCATTCTTGTTAATTTGTTTTAAATATTCTGGTTTATTGCAATATTCTGCACTTTTTCACGTTTTTTCAAAGGAACTTTATTATTATTCCTATCTAATTTCTCTTTCTTTTTAGCAAGTGAGTAAAAGTTTATCAATTATGAGGTACAGTGTGGCCAATCCCCCATGTGGGTATGAGCCAAGATCTCCTAGGCGACAAGACAAGACAAGATTTCATAGGTGACGGGAGCCACCGTATGACGCATTCTGTATGACGCTGTGTACCAAGAGAGCAGTTTGTCAGACAGGCGAACATGCCTGGTCGGAGTCCACAGCAGAGCCAACGAACTTGGCGATAAGTGCACATCACAGTGTCGTTGATCATACCGACGCTGTTGTTTTTTTAGGGAGGTCAGAAGGTGAGCACGAGCGGCTCCGCCTTCGTGGGTGACCCGGCTGATGGCGTCTACGGCATATTCTGTGGTAAGAGCTGCTGGCAACGGAATGACTGTATCGAGGGCCAGTGGAGGTTCGTGGCCGAACAACAGGATAAATGTGGAGTAACCAGCTGTGTCATGGCGTGAAGAATTGTACGCAAATGTCACGTATGGTAGAGCGAGGTCCCAGACAGAGTGGTCTGAGGAAACGTACTTTGAAAGCATGTTGGTTAGGGTTGGGTTCAGACGCTCCGTGAAGCCATTCGTTTGCGGATGGTTTGACGTAGTAAACTTGTGGTGCATTTTAAATGAGCGTAGCATGTCTGCTATGACTCTCGATAGAAATGTGCGGCCTTGGTCCGTAAGCAGCTGGCGTGGAGCACCATGTTGCAAAATTACGTCGCGTAGAAGAAAATTGGCGACGTCTATGGCGCAACTTGTTGGAAGGCAGTGTGTGATGGCGTAGCATGTGGCATAGTCAGTGGCCACAGCTATACACTTGTTGCCAGCAGAAGACAGGAAAAACGAGCCGAGTAAGTCCAAGCCGACACTAAAAAATGTTGGGAAGAAATGTCCAGTGGCTGAAAGCGCCCAGCCGGAAGCGTTGACGGTGTTTTGCAGCGTTGACATTTCTAACGCGCCGCGACGTATCTTCTGACGAAGCGTGCGAGACCTGGCAAATAGAAGCGACGGCGAATCCGGACGTATGTGCGGGACACGTCGAAGTGACTGGCAGTACGATTGTCGTGGAGTTCATGGAGTACAGCTGAGCGGAGGCATTTGTGTATAGCAAGCAGCAGACGTGGTCTGTCTGTATGGAAGGGATGCCGGTATAATGAACCATTCTGGAGTACGAACGAACGATAGGGTTGGTTCGATGGAGAGGAGTCAAGACGCTCGATTATAACCTGCAAGACTGCATCACGGCGTTGCTCGTCGGGCAAGTGGGTCAGTTGAGAAGCGAAGCACACGCAGGCGTCAATGTCAGATACGGCGACCTATTCGCCAACTGGATAGCAGGAAAGGCAATCGGCATCCTGACGCAGGCGTCCAGACATGTATGTCACAACAAAGGTGCATTCTTGCAGTCGCAGAGCCCAGAGACAAAGTCGAGCTGTTTGATCCCTTAAGGATGAAAGTCAGCAGAGCGCGTGGTGATCGGTGACCACAGAGAAGTGAGTGCCATATAAATGTGGACAGAACTTTGAGACCACCCATACAAGAGCAAGGCATTCTCGCTCCGTGATCGAATAGTTGCGCTCTGCAGGTGTAAGGAGGCGGCTAGCATAGGCGATAACGTGGTCGTGTCCCTGTTGGCGTTGAGCGAGGACGGCTCCGATACCGTGACCACTGGCATCCATTCGGACCTCAGTTTGGGTGAATAGGTCAAAGTGGGCCAGGCTTGGGGGGCCGTCTAAAGTGTGATGAGGCGAGAAAAGGTGGCAGCTGGAGTGGGTCCCCACGAAAATGGGACGTCTTTATTCAGAAGATCGGCAAGTGGTTGGGCGATTGCCGCGAAGTCCTTGACGAACCACCTGAAGTAGGAACAGAGTCCCACAAAGCTCGGGACATTTCTGGCGGATCGGGGGTACTGGGAAATTGGTGACGGCACAAATTTTCTCGGGGTCCGGCCGCACACCAGAAGCATCGACGAGGTGGCCCAACACAGTAATCTGTTGGTGGCCAAAGTGACACTTTGAGGAGTTCAACTAGAGGCCAGCATTGCGGAAGGCGTCGAGAATGGCCGACAGACGCTGAAGGTGAGTCTCAAATGTGGGTGAAAATACGAGGACGTCGTGTAAGTAACACAGGAACGTTGACAATTTGAACCCGTGAACCCGTGTAGCAGAGAGTCCATCATAAGTTTGAACGTGGCTAGGGTGTTGCATAAGACCGAAAGGCATAACTTTAAATTGGTACAGGCCATCACGAGTGACGAAGGCGGTCTTTTCTCGGTTTTTATCGTCAACGGAAATCTGCCAATAACCAGTGTGAAGGTCAATAGATGATGCGTAGCGTGTGCCATGGAGGCAATAGAGGAATCATTAATGCGGGGCAAAGGATACACGTTCCTTTTTCGTATTTCAGTTTACATGCCGGCAGTCGATGAAGAAGCGCCATATGTTGTTGTCCTTTTCAATAAGGACGACAGGTGATGCCTATGGGCTTGATGAGGGCTCACAAATGCCTTTAGTTGACATCTTGTTCACTTCGGCTTGAATAATCTGGCGCTCTGATGTGGACACGCGATACGGTTGACGGTGAGCGGGAGTAGCATCACATGTGTTGATGCGGTGCTGGACAAGAGAAGTTTGGCCGAGTGGCTGATCGTCAAGGTCGAACATGTCGTGGTAGGAAGCCAAAAGGCGGGTGAAGGCAGCTGATTGCGCTGAGGGGAGGTCAGGAGCGATCATGGGACGTGTTGACATGTCGAGGCGTGTGGTATCAGGTGCGCGACAATAAAAATTGATGCATACGTCGGCTGCGAAAGTGGTGACGTGTTCATTGGCTAAGGCCCGCAACGTTGCGATTAAGATGCCTTCAAGGAGGACTTGCTTCGTGAAGCCGAAATTTCTGCCGGGTAGATGCATCCGGTTACCGTCCACTTGCACTATACCGTCCACGTGCTCAGCGATAAGATTTTTGTTCGTAGGAAGCGCCATTGGAGGGTTTGGTTTAGACAGAGATGATGCAGCACTAGCTCCAGGAGCTGGATGGTCTAGTTTTCTGTCGGTAACGTTGAAAAGTTGGGCGGCGAGGACCAACGGCGGGGAGGGGACGTTGAACAAGCAGGAAGGCGGCTGTTAGGTGTGTCGAAAGCAGGGTCCGCACGCTCAGCAAATACTAGCGAAGATATTCATATGGGTGATAAGGTGTCAAAGGCAGGTTCCTATATGGCGGCGTACAGGAGGCACGGCAGTAGTGGGAGACATGTACAACGCGGTGGCACCGGAAGCATATCGGTTTGTCGTCGTGAGTTCACCATTCCGTGGGGTTGCGAGATTGCGCAGGAATGAATGGGTCACGTCGAGATGAATTAATCGGCATTAATCTGGAGGAGGGGCGAGAGATGGGGCAGGCGACAGAGAAGCCGAGGTTCGCAAATTCTTGTCGTTTGACCGCCTGAATAACGGAGACCACGGGGTTTGTTGGTATCGTAGCATGCTTGAAAGGAGAAGGCTGAAGTGGCACTGGACTTGCTGCTTCATGTTCCCGTCGAATGATACGTGTGATCCTCTGCTCAAACGGCAGTGTGGCGGCGGAGTAGGAGCAGGTGGACGCAGCCGCCATGTTTGGCAAACGAGAAAAAGGAGGGCGCTCCCGACGGGTTTTTGTTTGGAAACGGCGGCATTCTCGAATGATGCGGTCCATAGTCGAGACGTTGGTGTAGACCAGCAAGTTGAAAGCGTCGTCCGCGATTCCCTTCAAAACGTGACCAACCTTGTGAGCTTCGGACATCGCCTCGTCCATTTTCCGACAAAGAGCGAGGACTTGTTTTATGTAGGACACATATGATTCAATCGGTGACTGGACACGGGTAGCCAGCTCCTGTCGTGCAGCTGGGTGGCGACCGGTAGGGTCCCCAACGATGTCACGTAGCTTATCCTTGAACGTCTCACAGCTGATGAGTTCGGATTGATTTGTTTCGTATCAAACGCGTGTGGTTCCGTCAAAGTAGAAGAGAGCATTAGCGAGCATCATGGTAGGGTCGCAGTGGTTAGTTTGACTGACTCGTTCATACAGGCGAAGCCAGTAGTCGACATCGAGGCTAGGTTGCGCAGAGACTGTCCCGGGATCACGGGGAGTGGGTACCATGACAAAGATTGTCGTAGAAGCCGCAGATAGAGAAGGGGACGGGTTGTCACTGGAAGCCATGGCGGGAAGTTAGAAGATGTGGCCACTGTGGTGCTGCGTGATGAGGACGGGGAACGTTCCACCTCTACTGAATATGTTACGTGAGTAACAAGTCAATATATTGCAAATATATTTACAAAATATATTCGCAAGAGCTGTTGCAACGTTGGCCAGTATGGCTCCGAGCTCGAGCAGCAAGCGACCTTCATCCTCTTCGTCGGGCGCACACGCGCATCAACATACGCATTGCGGCAGTCTACATGTAGTAATATTGTGTCTAACAAAAAACAACGAGGCCTTAAATTACACTTGTTCTTTTCTTTCAAGCACAATATATTTTGCTCAAAATGTCAGTGTCCATTGCAGCCATGCTGCTCCAATGCAGGTAGAGCAATGCATCGTGACCGTAAGGTGCACCTAATAAAAAAATATACGATCGTGTGTCTTAGGGCTCTAAATAAAGTTCCTCCATGCATTCATCATCTCCTGCTAATGTGTAGATGCGAAGGAGTGGGTGCTAACGCTAACACTGGTAGTGGCGCTGACGCTCATCGAGGACTTGGGTAGGAGAGAAACCTGGAAAGGTGCAAAGCATGCAGTGATGGACTAGCGTTTTCTTCTAGATGTTCATCCCTACTAATGGGCAAAGGGAAACAAAAGTCTTTAACTGAACACAGAAACCTGCAGTCCGCTCGTAGCTAACGCGCACGCAGGCAATTTTTGTTGTTCAACAGCACACAGGACAAATCTCTCACCAGCACTACCTTGGAGGCCATAAACCAATGCCTATATATATGTGATGAGGAGTGAACAGTTGTGCAGCGTGAGCATTCAGTTTTTTAAATGAAGAAATTGCTAGCAGATGCTGTCTGCGTCTGCGTAACAATATCAGAGAGGAAAGGCGACGCGCACACGAAATGGGTGTGTGAAGGCCATGTGGAGGATGCCTAGAGGACAGAGAGGGGGAGCGCCGGGGAGCGAGCGTAGGCTAGCAGATGCTGCCTTCGCAGGCGTTGCGAGGTGAGAGAGGGTGAGCGTAGGAAAAGAGAAAGAGGAAGTTGGGACTCCCATGGGCAGTGAGGGTGGCCACGCCACACACCGGATCAAACTCGGCCACAAGATGCTTCGCATCTGAAGAAAAAAAAAAGCTCAAAACCCGTCCCCTCCGTGTAGCACATGCACAAATATTATTCAAAATTGCGTATATTGACCACAGTCATGCGTCAGCCGCCGGTGGCAGGTGAGAAAACGGGGGGCTACATGTAGCCCACGGATTGCGTGTTTCGGACCCCTGGTCTAGAGCTGACCTGCCACCAACGTTAACACTGGAGTCTTGGATAGCACATGCGTTCAAGCCAAAGCGGTGTACTGCCTGTCAAATTTTTGACGGCTTACAATTTGTTCGCCACTATTAACGTACAGAGTGTGTTGCTTTAGTTGGAGAACAGGCTCGCCCAACTAATTTCATCTTGACCACGCCGACATCTGCCTTCATGAACATCACGACCACTTGACCTTATATATACATGTGGCCCACCCAATCCGCGTAAGTTGTAGTGCTATCGAACATTTTTTAATGCAAAGCATATCTTAGCGAAATTCGGCGACTTTGAGCGTATCTATCTATCTATCTATCTATCTATCTATCTATCTATCTATCTATCTATCTATCTATCTATCTATCTATCTATCTATCTATCTATCTATCTATCTATCTATCTATCTATCTATCTATCTATCTATCTATCTAGACGCCTATGACTTCTAGCTCTCCTGGTCGTTCTCATAATCGTATCAATACCAAACTTGGTATGGCATAAAATGACTGTGAGACGAGCACAATTCATTAGTCATAACGTTACTACCATGACACAGATGTCATGAATGTTATGATTTGCATTTCGTAGTCTTGCTGCTTTTGCGGTAGTTTCGTTCACATGACATGTTTCAAAATTGGCCTTGTGTAACATGGCTGCATGGCAAACACTATTGACAGAGACTAACGTAGAAATCATGACATGCATGTCATGTAAGTCATGAAACGTGACTACACACCATGCTCATAGTACGCTCGCAGTCATTTCGCTAGCTTCACATATACCAAATTTGGTGTTACAGGACGTGAATGCATGACGAATGTACCTGACTGGTGCAAACATGATAATCACAAGATGCGTGTCATGTAACATGACTACATGCCCCACTCATCACGCCCTCACGACCGTCTCGCTAGCTTCATATACACAAAGTTTGGTGTTAAGTGATCCGAATAGATGACGAAGGTATGATACTGGTGCAAAGATGACAGTCATTAGATGCGTGCCGTGTAACAACAAGACTACATGCTATGTTCATTATGCGCTCGTGGCCGTTTCGCTAGCTTCACATGAGCCGAACTCGGTATTGCGTCACGCGAATGAATGGCATCTGTATATTACACGTTGTTATGCCTGCGGGTCCACAGCGAACGTCCGTGCCTCTGAAAAAGGCAACCTGTGTGAAGGCCAGCATGCGAGCCCGCATTACGCGATGAACAACTCAATGGCGTCATCACGCGACGGCGCCTCTCTACCGCACACGCACAGTGAGTCACCTCAGCCAGCGAGCCGGCGCCTTCATGTCTGGCGAGTCTGACGCAATGCTTTGCGACGTCACTCGTCCTTGGGTGCAGCCACGTGCAGCGCAGCGACTTCAGATTCCATGATGCGGCCCTGCGGCAACCCCATTGGATGTTTCTGACCTCGACCTCACGACCAGCGGCGCTTCTGGTTGGACATTTGGTTTCTCAAAGAATCCACCCGGTGCATATAAAAGAAGCCCTGCGGCGCGTCGTGAGCAGTTGTGCTATGTGTTAGAGAGGAGAGCTCGGCTCCTCGGGTCTCTAAGCTTTCGGCCCCAGTGCCGAATTTGTAACGCCTCTGTATATATGCTGTCCATAAACTTTGTTTAACTCACCGTCGTCTCGTCCGCTGGTCTATCAGCTCTGCGCACAAGCAGTCGCGAGCTGAGAAACCTACGCTACCAAACGGCTGGTGACCGGGTCGGCGGAGATCGGAGCAGTGGCGCCTTCGGGACCGTGTTGGCGTCGCTGTCTCTCGAAACAGTGGTTGAAGCGGTGAGATCCGTGGCGCCCTTCGTAACGTCGTCGGAGGCGCGCTACGCAACAACGTCCAAACATAATAATCATGACATGCGTGTCATGTAAAAACATAACTAGGTGCCACACTCAAGGCGCCAATACACTTGACGTGACCCGGCACATGTTCGCGCCGGTGTTCGTTTCGTCGAGTCACACCGGCAATGCCACGCCAGGCGCCGATCTGCCTGGCATATGCTCGCAGGCGCGCGGCACGCTGCTTTGCTTTGACGTATGCGCGTTTGAGCGCGCCCGGCGTACCTCCATCATGAAACTAGGCAGACACGGTGCTATGCTGTCTGGGTAGCATCATCGGTGCGAAATGCAGTGTGTCGCACTTCGCGCCGGTTGCCGTCGGGCCTTGCCGACAGACGCTGGTCGCACCTAGCATCAGACTATAAAGTGCTCGAGGTTTGCTAACGTAGCGTAGCTGCGCCCAGCGTGCGCGCGCGTTCGCCTCTATTCCGCTAGCTACACATATACCAAATTTGGTATTGCATGACGTGAATAGACGACGAAGATAAATAGCAAGTCCGAACATGACAATCATCATATGCGTGTCATGTAAAACATGACTACATGCTACGCTAATTACGTGCTCGCTGCCGTTTCAATAGTTACCCATATACTATATTTTGTATCACGTGACGTGAATACATGACGAATGCAATTGACACGAACAAACATAATAATCATCACATGCGTGTGATGTCAAACCTGACTACGGGCTGCGCTTCATAGCCCGCTCGCGGCCGTTTTGCCAGCTTCACACATACCACGTTTGGTATCAGGTGACGTGAATAGATTACGAAGGTAAATGACACGTCCAAACATAATAGTCATCACGTGGAAATCATATACGACATAACTTACCTCCGCCTTGTAACGTCATGCTGATTTTAGAGTGACATATCAACCTTTTTCATTCGCGCTTCACATGTCATCGATTCCCACTGTACGTGGAATCTTCCTTTTTTTATTTCGCGCATGTGTGTATATACACGCACACAAACGCGCACGCGAAGGTCGGGCGTGCGTAGCGTGCGTGTAGGTATGTTCGCGTGTATGCATATCATGGCCACGCATTTGTAGCGTGAGTAGTGTGTGTCCATACATCTGCTTTGAATATCACCTACTGCCAACGCGAACAAGCGAGTGTTCGGAGGCACACGACCCTATTCATTTGAAACCTGATAACATGGATACACTAACGAAGAGAAATGAGGACTACTGTGACAGTTGAAACTATGATTTGCCTTACCTTAAGAAATACTGATCAGGGCATAGCTACGTTGTGTAATCAAATGAACGGCATGCGTATTGGTCTTTTCAGAGGACAACGATTTCAATAAGATACATGCAATTGGCAGCACAAGTCCCAGCGTAGTTACTTGTAAAAATGTTAAGGCTTTGCCTGTAGAATTGTAGCAACGCAGCGCAAAAAGGCTGCGTTGCTACATTGCTGCAAAAAGTACCTTGCACCTTTCGTAAAAGCCCGTTACATAAAATCAGTTGCCTTTTTCTACCTCGGGCTTGTTAGACAGGTTCTTCAACTTGAACTTCAACTTGAAGTAAATCTGATATGGTTCGACAAAAGGTTTGATGAGTCCGCGCTCAGCGCAGCTATTTACACCATTTCGCCTATGCCAATAAGAATTAGGTAGTCCGTGGCAAGCACCCTCTCGCTTTCGACAACTAAAGCGATCTGATGCCACAATCAAGAGACTTCAGCATGGTACTAAGCAAAATTATGTGCCGCGCTGACCCTGTTAAGCGCAGTCATCTTTGATCTTTCGAGAAGTGTTGCCAGCACACGGAGCGTTTTGTGGACTTGCTAATAGGTAGAACATGCAAGGCAGTCCGTTGTGTGGCTCCGAGAAATGCATCGCAAGCTTAGTGAAATAATGAGTTCAGTGCGAATATAATAGATATCATAATATAATATAGGGCTTTAAGTACATTGAGATACAATGACTAGGTTAATAAAAAGGATTAAAATCAACCTCGGCCAGCACAATTACATGTGTCATGCGTGGAATTGCTCATTGTGAGTAGTTTTTTTGGAAGTACCCATAATCATCTGCTAGTCCAAGGAAGCAACTAAAACATGCTAAATTGGAGCGTTATTCACTCACGCAGAATTTTTTATCCTTTTACCCTACTATGCTACAGAAAGACATTACCCCATGCAACACAAAAGGCACGTGCAGTGCTACGGGCAGATCGATCCTTGGCGAATCCCCCACAGTGGGTATGCGCCACTAACAATAGGAGAACAACAACAACAACAACAACAAATGCACATAGCTAAGTATCACTGGGCCACTTGTCAATGCTTTGTTCTCGGGAGCTTTGTTCTATTCTACACTATCATAATACTCAACGTTGGAATGCTTATGAAGCACTGCTCGATAAGTGCAGCACGTCGCACTGTGTACTCCGTTTCTTCGTATTGCACAGAAACACAGGTTTATCGTCATACATTCAAGTTTATACAATAGGTGCTGCATAACGCAATGCACAATATATTATTATCCACAGGCATGCAGTTCATAAAAAACAACGAATTACATTGATAACGAACAATGCTGATACGCTTAGACGTCGTTTTTTGAGAAGTAAGCATGCTACTTGCTAATATTTTCATTATTAACCTGACCTTTATAGCATAGAATCGTCTTGATGTATCAAATTTGTTCATCCACAAAACCGAAGATTTCAGATTGCGCGTTTCTAATGTGTTTCCAAAACGTTTTTTTTACAATGCTTAAGCACTCCTCGCCAAGATAAAACTGAATATTTTGAGACAATAGTTTAATATTCTTGTTATTTTGCGGGCAGGTTCATCGGGCTCCTATAAAAATTGTAATCATCACGGTTATCAACCCCTCATAATTGGAACACCTAATTATTGAGACTCCGAATCGTGTTCTAGAATGAACAAAGTAAATAATATTCAACTGTAGTTAGAGATAGCGCTTATCCAGGAAATAACTGAGGTAGATAACACTTGTGACTGTGAAGTGTCGGCAGCTGTTAACTGGCATAGGATGGAGTAAAATTTAAGAGAAATTGAGTCATAGTTCTTTTGCCTAGTTGAAACTTCAAGACCTTTCTTCACAAAATGCAGAGCCCCACAAATTTTTTCTCGCTTTGATTGAGCCACGAAGTCCAGGTTTTTGAGACCGAGAGATGAGAAGCTAAGCCGTTTTTTAACATAGTGCACAACCTGAGCTTTCTTCCTGAAAGAATTTTTTAGAACGGAAAACATGTATATTCTCGGAGCTCCGTAGATTTTGAAGAATAATACCCGCTCGGCAAATCACATGATGCAGCTTTATAACAGTTCTTGTAAATTCGCCTATCCGCAATGTCCACGAACTATAGGTGGCGCTGTATGATTCAAGATAGCGCATGGAGGAGGGTGAACCCGTTTGTTAGTATAAGAACCGATAATACGTGCGGTCGTACTGTCCATGCCACTTTCACAGGATGAAGTCATGAGCTGCACTGAATTGGGTATAATACCCAAATTCTTTCCCAAACTTTGCAAAATGATAAGTGTTGGCCACTTCATTATTTGGCGCGGAAAAAAACTATATATTTCAGCTCTGTTACCGTGTGTAAACGACGCATTGCGAAATCGTATTTTTGCTACAGAAAACTGCTCGAGCTAGAATTGACGTATGAATGGATTGGCACACCTATGTACCATGTTTCGAGTCTGTTTGACAGATTTGCCACGGTAGTAGACCACCAGTGCACAAGGCCGAATGCTTGACGTGGTGGTGGTTTACAAACATATTACACCGTCATCATTACTCGTCCAGTCAGTAACACGGTGAAGTTGCTTCCTCAACGAAACAAGCATTTAGCATCACATTCAGTCATAGGTAGGCAGACTCACTCATGAGTCGTCTCACTCCGACTAAGACTCACATCAAGCCATTAGTCTGAATCTGAGTGAATATGCGCGAGTGGTGAGTAACACTTTGGCAAGTTTGAGTGCCAAAGAGTGCAGTTGACATAAAAAATTCGTACGTGTGGCTGCGAGTGAGTCCAGCGCAAGACAGTTTTGGTGAACTTGAGCAAGTTTCACTTCTCTTTCACGACATATAGATGCATCTGTTCATTTTCAACTTTAATATAAGAAATACCTGAATGCACATTGATGTTCTCATCTACTCATACGTATCCTGAATAGTATCGTTCATAAAGAGTTTCGGTATTTCTTGATCTGAGACGTGAATTACGTTAACTCTTTCCTTACCGCGCCTATTCAATTTCGGTCAATCTGATCGATGGGTTCAAGTTGAAATTCCCGCGCCCCAACGCGCCGTATGGACATGAAGCGCCATCTGAAATGAAGCTCAGGAAGCACACTACCCGTGTCAGTTTCGGTTTTGGTTTCCGAGGGACCCGGTGATTTTTGACCTTGCTTGGAAGATAAGCGAGCGTCTGGCGATAGCGGCAGCCATGGCGTCGTCGTCGCGCGCCGGGTCTGAAAGGAATCGTCGTATTTCTCGTTATTCTAGTGTTGTTTCAGTAGATTTTTTGGATGAAAGTGGTAGCAGTGGCCCTGAAGAAGATTCCCTATCATCGGAGTTTAGCACCGACAGCGATGAGGCCCTCAACACACTGGGAACGTCTTCGTCAGCTCAACGGTGAGTTTTAGATGCGGAAGCATCTTATACTCGCGCCTTGTAGTGCGCCGTCCGCGCCGTCCGAACCGCTTCTCGAACATTCGACAGCTGACGCGCGCGCTTGCACCGTCGCGCCGTCGCCCACCATCTGTGCCGCGCGCGCTTCTCCTTCGAGAACATTCGACAGCTGACAGCGCATGCGCCGTCGCGCCGTCGCCATCTGTGCCGCGCGCGCACTTCTCCTTCGAGAACATTCGACAGCTGACAGCGCATGCGCCGTCGCGCTGTATATATACTCAAGGTCGCCGCTCGCTCGCTCAGTTGCCGCTCGTCCGTTGGTTTGTACGGCGCGTCGACGTCCGAAGTCGCCGTGAAATGAATGCCAACGAATCCACAAACACAATGATCGACGTCCCTTCGACCATCGCCGCCCTTTCGCATACGTGTGTACGTGTTCACTCATTTAACACCCCCTCCTACAACCACGTTAACCAATTTAGCCATCGACCCAAGTAAGTCGAAATTTAACACCCATTTCACAACCACGTTAACCAATTTAGCCATCGACCAAGTAAGTCGCACTTTAACACCCCGTTAACCAATTATATGCTCCGCATCCTCCTCAGTGTTCCCCCGAGGGAAGCTGCGGGCAATTTTTTTACGGGATTTATCGCGTTGTTGAGCGCCTGCGAGGGGACCGAGCGTGTTGTCACAGTTATTATCTCTATCCGCAAGGTCTCTACGTCCTATGGGCGCGATTCAATGCCTCCCGCTGCACAGCGCGTGCAGTTTTGTCCAAAACGGAAACCGGGAGTCGATCTGGGCATGGCGCGACGGAGCAGCGCTAGTCGGTTTCTTCGACCCCTGGATTTCTTCTTGCTGTTTTTCACAACGGAACTCGTCACAGCGATGTGCGAGAACACAAATAAATACGCCTGGGCGCACATTCTCGAGAAACCAACGTACTCGGAACGCGACGGATCGTGGAAAAATGTTTCCCCAGATAAAATGATAAAGTTCATCGGACTCCTCATCTACATGGGGATAGTGCAACTGCCTCGCTTGCACCTCTAGCCAAAAGTGATGGAAACGAGGCGCAACTGCAAGCTTCGCTATGCGAGCCGCAAGGTTGAGCACAAGACGAGCGTCTTTTGTGAAACGTGTGGCGTTTACTTGTGCTTCATCGCGACCAGAGACTGCTTTGGTGAGTGGCACCGCCACCACAAGGGATAACATTTTTGTGTGGTCCCACATTTGTTTACGTGTACTCTTGTAACCTCTGTGGTCTTTAGAAGTAACTACTACGTAACCAATGTATATTCAGAATTTGTATTACCATCTTTTCGCTTGTTACACCCACTTTTTTTGAAAAAAAAAACTTGTGTCCTTGAGAATTTTTTGTTTGTTATTTTTTATTCTTACTGTGTAAAAAGAACTTGTTCTAAATTTATTGAAATAAATAGACCATTCATTCCTCTACATTTTCATGGGCTGCAGAACATCTAAAATATTTTTTATCTGCGGATAAAAGTTTTTTTCTTGCACCCTCAGAAAATTGCCCCGTAATCACAAGTGCTAACTTTTTTTTTCTGTGCTAACAATTTTTTATGTGTACTGTTGAAATATTTAGAATAGTTAGCTATGTAAATATGCCACAAAACGCATATCTTGAATTTTTTTACTGAAATATTTGTGCCCACCATGCCTACTTTTCCGCATTTTTTTTTTGCGGTAGTTGCGAGAAATTTGTAGTTTGGGATTTTTTTCTGCTATTGTGTTGCAAACACATGTTTTGTATTTATATCATTAAAAAGCGCATTTATTTGTCTACATTTTGGTGTATTACAATCAACAAAAAACATTGTTATATAACGATACACTTTTTTTCTGCACCACAAGAAAACGGGTCTTTTCCTGGCGGTAAGGAAAGACCCGGAGGTGCATGGAACTCCACGCCTGCCGGCTAATATTGGGCCCCTGTGACTGTCTTTGAGACAGTGTAGATCTTAGTGAAAGCCTTTTAGACGCAAATATTTGGAGTTTTGGAGACTGTATCTGCTGGAGCTGATGATTAAGGTCCAATAGATACGAGCTTTACCAAAATTTGTTTTTTTTGTCGACTTATCAATCAGACGTCGACGCGCTTATTAGTAGTTTTATTACCCATCGTGGGTGTCTAGCGGCTATGGTGCTTGACTGCTGACCCGCAGATCATGAGGTCGAACGCCGGCCGTATGGCGACCACATTTTCGATGGAGGAAGAAATGAGACCCTTGTACTTAAATTCAGGTGCACATCACGAAACCCCAGGTGGCCGTAATTTCCTGAGCCCTCCACTATACGTCGTCTGTCATCATCATATGGTGGTTTTGCGAAGTAAACCCCAACAAAGTTCCTAAACAAAACACCTCTTACGAGCCGTTTTGTTCATGATCTTTTTGTTACTCTAAAGCAGTGATACAGAGAATCATAAATTACACCATTTAGCGATGAGATGGAGCATTAAGCTCTTTAATGCTTCTCACCTAAGCTGCAGAAAGACGCTACAGTGATTGGTGTACACGTGTAACCATGAAATCGCACATATTGTGTCTTGCTAATACCCCAAGTGTGACTTGGGGTACAAAGTATCGTCGACAGAATAGCTTACATTCTCTTTCTAGTTTCTGCTATGACAAGACTAACCCTTATCACTATAGCATAGGCACTTTCCTACCTAAGGTGACCTTTGAAAGGGTGACCGACTCGCATTAGATGGCCACTTTGTTGACAAGTTGTTTGTGGCTAATGCAATCGTGTTTTATAATATATAGCAATAATTCATGAGCCAAATTCAAAGTAAGTACATCTTTTTGGTAAATGTAGTTGGCATTGGTCGCTGAACATCGCTCTCATATCGGTCGGTCAACATCGCTACCAAGTATGGAAAGCGAGTCGGCCTGGTGAGGCCAGAAAGCGGGGGGAGGGGTAATTTTTGTTGCGAGAGCAGGTTTTCCCGCTCCGGCTATAAGAAACCTTTTCAAAGTGGCGGGTTATGAACATCTGTAGTGGTAAGTCAACATAGTGTGCGATATGGATACGCGACAACAATCTGGCACTTTTTTCTAAAGGTCATCACCGCGAGCAGTCAGTGGCCTTGTGCTTCCGCATTGGACTCACTCACTTACTATACGGCTGCGTGTTTACTGCTCTCACTGTCTTTGTGAATCTTAATAGTATTGGCAGATCCCACGTACAGTGGGAATCGATGATATGCGAAGCACGGGTGAGAAATGTTGGTATATCACTTCAATATCAGCACAACGTTACGAGGCGGGAGTAAATTAAGCCGTACGTGACTTCCATGTCATGATTATTATGTTTGGATGTGTTCTTTACCTTCACCATCTATTCACGTCACGCGATACCAAATGTTGTATATATAGAGCTAGCGAAATGGCTGTGAGCACGCTATGAGCATGGTATGTTGTCATGTTCTTACATGACACGCGTTTCAGGATTATCATGTTTGCGACAGTCATATATTTCATCATACATTGGCATCACGTAACACCAAACTCGGTATACATGGAGCTAGCAAAACATTCACGAGTGCACCATGAAGGGCCCAATATACTTTAATGTAGCGTTGACGCACGCGCACGCTGGGTACAGAGACGCAACGTTAGCAAAACGCGAGCTCTCTATATAGTCTGACGCCATGCGCCCCGACAACAACTGGCACTGAATGTGACATGTATTTCGCTCCGATGTGCTCCCTCTTTTCGTGACGGAGGGACGCTGGACGCGCTGAAACCATAGAGAAATAAAAAAGAGGTTAAGAGTGGACACTCCCGTAGACCCCAGCGGCCCAATCGACCCTAGCACACCTGGTGGTTGGTGAGAGCAAGTGGCGTGCGCTTCCTGTTTCGGTTTCACTGGCGCAAATTTTGAATTACTTTGCGTAACCCACGTTTGGCTATGACGAAAGTTCATGATTTCAGACCACTTTTCATCGCCCAAATGGATAGTTTTTGTAGGTAGTTTTGATTTAGCGATTCCTTGCTTTGTTTTGTTCAGTGGTTTGTGCGAATTGGTCGTGACGTAATTTTTATTTCGATTAAGTTATAAAAAAAGAGATGCAGGTAATGATAATTCACTACGGTTTTATTCATCGCGCTTGTGTTTTTTTGGAACAAGTGATCAATGTATATATCAGTCAAAGAAACAGAGTATCCGCAATGTTTTATTCAAAGGCAAGGTAGAGTATGAGAATATAAAATGCACAATATGACAAAGGTAGACAACAAATGCATCTTGCCTTACAAATAAATTGTAACAGATATTGTAACAAATACATAGAGAACACAGCCAACGCACACATCGCTAGAGTTGGCAGAAGCCGAGAAGCTGGTGAAGTATGACACACTGGGCCAGTGGGTAAGTAAGGATCTATGGCAAAAAAATTGCCCGCAGCTTCCCTCGGGGGAACACTGAGGAGGATGCGGAGCATATAATTGGTTAACGGGGTGTTAAAGTGCGACTTACTTGGGTCGATGGCTAAATTGGTTAACGTGGTTGTGAAATGGGGTGTTAAATTGCGACTTACTTGGGTCGATGGCTTAATTGGTTAACGTGGTTGTAAGAGGGGGTGTTAAATGAGTGAACACGTACACACGTATGCAAAAGGGCGGCGCTGGTCGAAGGGACGTCGATCATTGTGTTTGTGGATTCGTTGGAATTCATTTCACCGCGACCTTGGACGTCGACGCGCCGTACAAACCAACCGACGAGCGGCAACTGAGCGAGCGAGCGCCGACCTTGAGTATATATACAGCGCGACGGCGCATGCACTGTCAGCTGTTGAATGTTCTCGAAGCGCGACGGCGCATGCGCGTCCACTGGAGAATCAGGAGAATTGTAGAATGTTCTCGAAGGGGAGAAGCGCGCGCGGCACAGATGGTGGGTGACGGTGCATGCGCGCGTCAGCTGTCGAACGCGGTGTGTAGAGGAGGAAGGGTGCACAGATGGTGGAGGAGTGAAGCGCGCGCGGTGTGTAGAGGAGGAAGGGATGCACAGATGGTGGAAGAAGGAGGAGGAAGCTTGCGGACGGCGCCGCACTACAAGCCTCGAGTATTAGATGCTCCGCATCTAAAACACAGCGCACAAAGCTGACGAAGAAGAAGGAAGTGACATATACACAGCAATGAAGCCGCGAATCACGCCTGGGGTTAACCGAAATAATGCATATAAAAAAAGAGTGAGAAAGGCAAAGGTGCAGTGTTGCGGCTGTGCTTAAGAACAGCTAGCCCAAAATGAAAAAAAAAAACGCCTGCTTGTCCTCAGAAAGCTAGGGTTTTGCAGCTTGCTCACTACGTGAAAGACAAACTTTATGCTACAACACTGGCAGGTCTTGTGGCTCTTCTTATGCGTCGCCTTCATCAAAAACTTGAGATCCCAAGTGATTTGCGTCTGGGTGTTGCTGTGACGCTTGCGAGCTAAAATAGATTGTAGTCATCACTTATCCAGAATTGTGGACCTTAATTGGTGCTACGAGAGCGGCATTACAGGGCTAATAAATAGCAGAAAGAAACCACTTTGGCTCATTATTTTTCAGAAAGGCTCTACACCGTACATTATCACTCACAAGCTATATAAAAATAAAATGGCAGCATCCGCAGCCACATCAAACGCTACAAGTTTGGGTATTGTTTTGAAAATTTTGATGGGCGAGATGAGGAGGTTGATGAGAAGCTAAAATACGAAAAGCGTGATAACGTGAACCGTGCCCACTTCATACTGTGTTCCTTACCCGCTCGAAGACATTTCAACAAGCGGTTTTGTTATCGATATGTTACTTGAGCTGGAGAGATGAAGCATACACAGTGACCAAGCGACCCACAGTATTTGCGACCCACAGCGCCCGCATTTGCTACAAAAATACAGACAGGGTACCCAACATTCTTTTTAAGGTTATGCAAATCACTTCGAGCGAATACACAGTGTCCGTACTCCTCATAGCGGGTAACCAAAACAATGTATGCAACGAAGGAGTGGTTAGTCCGGTTGAACTGAATATAAGCATATAAGTCCATAATGAAGTCTGCTGTAACGAAGTAATAACATAACAAAGCTATTGCAGGATTCGGCTCAACTCGAATACTTTAGTGTAAACCCGCCGCTAATTGCTGACCTTTGAACTTGTCAAGCTGTATGCCTGAGATTGAAGACTGGAACCTAACCCTATCTAAGTTTCGGTTCACAAAACGCACATGCCAACATAAACGAACCCGGCAACACATTTTCAGAAACTTCGCGCGACACCCAGCAGAGCAGAAATGAAAATCGCCAACACTTGACAGATGGTGATGCAAGACATCGCACACTTTCAGGTGATGTGCAGTGGCCTCAATCATGGCGAGAAAGTGAGATTCAAGTTGTTGCACGTATGCAAAAGCTGCTTCTGATGGCACAGTGAGATTCCCAAAAAGTTTGCTGGGGACGTGGTATGCTTTGAGCATTGTGAAATACTGGTAGGTACCCTTAAGCGTCTCACTGTCGCCTTTCAGTAACTGTGGGCAACTGCAACCGTCACATGCATTCCGAAGGAAGTGTTTGATGAGAAAACCAGCTACATAATATGCAGCGGAGTCATCGATAATATGGGAGTGAATGTTGGTCGCAAGTTCAGAGAGATCGTCTAGAGCGGGAAAGTCGTCAGGCTGTGGCTGTGCACACTCCTCATTATCCACAAGAGACGCACTGGTGAGGGAGAAATGGCGAGAGCTGCTCCTGGAAGAGGTCACATTCATCATCCTCGACATTTCCGTATTCTGACAGCTTGAAGAGTTTTCTTATGCAGATGTGCTTCAGGCCACAAATAAATTGTGCTACATTGAAGTTGGTGTTGCAACCCTGTTTTTGCCTAATGTGGCCAAATATGTTCTCCTGAGGATCCTGTTGAAGCCTGCGTGTTAACAGGTATTCAAAATTGTAATTTTTGGAGAGGTCGTCCCATAGTTGACAAATAGCCTGAATTGTAATTTGCCAATCTACGATGGTTTGTGGTTGGCGTCTGCCAACAAACTGCCATGATGCAATCAAGGGAAGCTGGCCTCGGAGGAAGTCAGTCAGGTCTGAATCATTTTTTATGATTGCATGCCACAGCTTTTGCGAAGTTCTTTTTTCACTCGAGCTGTTCAAGGCATCAAAAATCCTGTCCATACGATTAAAAAATTGAGCTGTAGTGATGGCCGAGGCAGGCAGCACCTTCGCATACACCATTGCCGTGATAGCAATCGAAACTGATGCACTGAGGACCTGAGTTGCTCTGCTGACCTTCATATTAGAAAAAGGTTTCTGATGAACGTGCCGTTCAGTCAACTTTGGAGCCAATCGCAACCGCAACTCATGTGAGGATTGGTAGAGGCTTACAATGTGCGACCAGTTAACGATGTCATCCCCAATGTATAACTTGTGTGCTTGAACATTATTGCGCATTGTTTTAATTAAATGGGGAACATCAAAAATGTAATACACCCGCTCACCATTAACTTCAAAAAAGAAAGGGCTACAATAATTCTTAGTTGGTTAGCGAGACTTACATTTGAACTGCCCTGGTCACAAATGACTGCTTTCACTGCAATATTAATGCTCCTAAGCTCCAAAATGAGTGACACCAGCAAGTTATGCATAACAGATGATGATGTTGATGTGTGCCCTATAGTAAAAGCAACCGGTTGAACACACTTTCTTGAAACACCAACAAGAAGAAAAACCAGTGCTCTATCAGCAATGGTTGAAGCGCGATGAGTGCCATCATCTGTAAACCCAGGACAACGTCTCTTGCAGCATCATAGTACAAATTCTTTTTGAGTGCTATTTCGTCGAAAACAAAAGCGCACACTCGGTCCCGTTCATTCCAAGCTTGAGTATTTGTTGCAATGGAAGGAAGGATTCCTGCAAGTATGCCTGGAGTCATCTTTACATTAGCTAGTGACCTCCTTAATGAATGCTGGGAGGGCCAAGAAAAATATGGAGTCAATAATCGGTATGCTCGCGGACCTCGGATGTTTAAGTGAAGAGCGAATTTCTTGAACCACACGGGAAACCGCTTGCCCTTGTGTTTGGGCCTCAAGCGAACATGTGCAGAAAGAAGTTTAAAAACATCCTCGGTGACATGCGGTCGGATAACTCCAAGGGCCTTTGAAGTCGATGACGGTGCTTGGTGAGAGTGTCTCCGCAGTCTTTTGATAGTTTTCCGCTGTGCTGCTACTTTGGCTTGCAGATGTTTAATGGTTTGCTTGTACTTCATTGATGAAGACATTGTCGCTGGCACACAGGAACGCACTGCAAAAAACAAAAAATGGATGTAAAAGCGAAGAACAACTAATCCCATATGACCACTTTCCTCGCTCTTTCAGACCCAAGGTGCACAACTTTCTGTGGTGCAAAGTTTTTGATTCCGCTACCTAAAAACAAACCATTCACAATGTTGACAATGCACAAAAAAGATGAAAACCATCGAGAGGCCCACCCTTACATTTTGTAAGTGCACACGTAGTGTCCTTTTGAGGATAGTTTCCTCAGAATGTTCTAAACATAAAATAGAACATTAAAAACAGCTGCAATAAAAGCATAGTCACCATTTTCTCTAGGGCACTCAGGCGTGGAGCTGTTGGCGGAGACGTCTTCTGAAGGGTCTTGTAAAGCTTGTTCATTGCCTCGGACAGTGCAGTCGGAACAATCTTGCGAGCGGCCTGCGGAAGTCTCTACATCAATCCACTCTGGTGTTGAAGTGAATATACAACTTACCGGTCACACAAGTTCCTTTTGTGACAGCTGAACGACTGGTTAAGGTTTTCTCCGGCAAGACGAAGTCAGCAGAAATTCTTTCACCAGCTACAAGGGAGCTGCCACCTGCAGAGGTTTTGTCAACAGTCAATTTGGGTAAAAAAAAAGAAATCGCGACACTTAACGCACCCTGCTCATCGGGGAACCCCAATGTGTGGGAGCCGCTTTTTGAAGCCTCTACCGCAGGTCCTGAAGAAATGAAATTACGACAATGTGTCAGTAAGAGGCTTAAAGTAACACAAACTGAAGCTCATCCGCACCTTGCAGTGCAGCTTCTGCAGTCATGTCACAGTCACTATTTGAAGCGACGCTCAGAGAACCTGCATATATGTGCCGTTGGTACAAGTTACGAAGCTTGTAGCATGGGGAAACTCAAACAGCTCTTTCAAACGCATAAATTTGTCGAACGTGGAAGAAAAGAGAAGGCACGAACTAGGAAACAAGTAATTTGTGATTTTTGGAATTATCCACAGTACCAGCTTTCACTGATGAAAGGTATATGTACATGTGCACTCAGGCTTGAAGATAACGTGAAATAGCCCTTTAAAGTCTTTCAAAACAAGTTGCGCAGGTCAAGAGCATCAAAAAACGACAGAAACGTAAAGCTGCTGTTAGGAAGGTAATAGCCCACAATTAACAGAATCTAAGACTTTCCAAGTGTTACTTCTATAGTGAGGTTTCTCCATCGGCTACAAAGATCTTCGCGGTTAACTGTCGCCACTGATTCAATACAAGTGGCTGCAATTGCACATATTTGAGTTTCAGTCAATCACTTACATGGTGCAGCTGGTTGCACACTGGGAACAGCCATTCTTGTAAGCCTTGTGTGCCCAGGGTCATGAAACTTTGAGCAGTAAAATGGCCGCTACAAACCCTGTACGTTGCGCACAATAGGCTGGCCGGCTTACTCAGGAGATCATCGCGTCCAGCATACTGCATCCATGCTTTCATCCTGCATTGGCAATGAACTATCAGCTGAAAGGGGAAGTGCATGAATAGTGATTTTTTATTGTTACCCTCACTGAGCAAGTACGAACAGTAAGCCTTAAGACATGCAAACCATACAAAAGCTTTAACACACCTGCCGTCCCATGGCATGCGGAAGAAACTCGTCCCAGGCTTCTTGTGGGTTCTGCCATTGTTGAAGCACCACGATACACAGCAGCAGCTGCCGTAGCTTGGACCGCCGGACGGCATGGCATCAGCGCGGTCTGAAAATGTTAGTAAGTGGATACGTCGCTGTCAAATTACGAAAAAGATATGTGCACGTCATAAGTGTACCAGCAAACCCCTTTGAATGATTAGCTAATCGATGCACAATACAAAACCAGTGATACATCTCTGACCCATAAAACTCTGACTTACAAAGATAGACGTCAAGACCACGTACAAATCTCTTCAGAAGTTTCCAGGCCACTATTCCTTGTAATGCAATGGTATCGCGGCCTGGGAACTTTAGAACACCTTCGTGCGTACGCAGTATCAGCAGTACATTGGGAAGAAAAATCGTAGTTGAAATTTGTGCGGTAAAATTATATTGGAAACGTCAAAAAATTTGTGGGCAGCTTGCACTAGTGGCACAAAGCTAGCGAAGAAACGAAATTGGGGCAAATTGACGCTATATTCTTGGATTTCAAAAAAGCTTTCGATCGAGTACCCCATAGCAACCTGATGTTAAAAATTCGAAACTTGGTCAAAAATGAGAAAATAACTCAGTGGTTAGACTCCTACTTATCAAGCCGGTATCAGTACGTTCAGATAGGTGACTCTGCCTCTCACTTGTCATCAGTTGTTTCTGGAGTCCCACAGGGCTCCGTCTTAGGTCCGTTGCTTTTCATTATCTATTTAAAACAATTTACGGTTCGACTGTCCGGTGCGTTTCCGTTTCTTTGCCGATGACTGCGTTGTTTATCTCCCTATTGAATCGGTAAACGACCAGAAAGTTCTCAACAAATACTTAACAGCTGTTAGTAATTGGTGTGCCGATTGGAACATGAGCCTCAACACAACAAAGTGCCGCCAAATGACAATAACGCGCAAAAAGTTTCCATTTCAATATACTTATCAAATTAACAATGTTGAATTAGAGGTTGTTAATGAGTTCAAAGATTTGGGTGTAACCATGACATGAAACCTCATCTGGAACAAACACATACAAAATATTACATCATCAGCACTGCGCAGACTTTGGCTTCTAAGACACTGACTTCAGCACTGTACAAGCAGAACGAAGACCGTTGCGTACATTACGCTGGTCCACCCCTTGCTCGAATATGCAGACGTTGTTTGGGACCCACACACAAAGACGGATTCAGCGATGCTCGAACGGGTACAAAAGAGAGCGCTGCGATTTATTCACAACGCATACTGCAGGCAAGTATCCGTGACAGATCTGCGCAGGCGTTCTGACCTACCAACACTAGATTCCCGCCGTAAATTACATCGACTTAAAATATTACACAGCATAGTCTACGGTTATTCAAAGCTTGACTTCAATACTTATCTCGAATTCAACATGTCACGCCCCACCCGGAACAAGCACAACAAAACAATTCTAATGCCTCTCACGAGAACAAACGCTCACCGTCTATCCTTTTTCCCGAGAACGATAGCAGAATGGAACACTTTGCCACGCGACGTTACTAAACTAACTAATCAAAATGCTTTTTCAACGGCTATTCAAAATTGTGTATGATTGGAAGTGCTGGTCTAGTTCCCCTGTTCTACTGAACTAACGTATTTCACGTGTTATCTTGCTACCATGCCACAACGCACACTGCTTGTCTTTTTTTGTTTTTGTTTGTTTGTTTGTTTGTGAAATATTTTTTTATCTTTACATGGCAACATCCGATTAATTTTTTTCACGCTCCTGGTCAATGCGCGTAGTGTGCTTTGTGTGTTTTGCATTAGACTAGCATTGCCAGTTTTATTGTATATTCATGTAGCTATTTGTAACGAGAATTACTGCTGCTTTGCGAATCGTGGGCCGTGCTACGGATTGCGTGCGCTTGTGTGTCGTGACAATCTGTAAGCTTACTGCATTATTGCTTCCCTGTGTACCGCGGACCGTGTTACTGGTCGCGTGTAAACTTTGTGTTCAAACTCTGCACTGTACCACTCCTGCCCTGGCTGCCAAAGGGTGGTGCAGTATTGAATAAATAAAAATGATGGCCACTTGGCTCGTCCAGATTTGCCTCCGGCACACCAAGAATTATTCGTGTTCCGAGCCTTCGGGAAACGCGTCGTGAAGCACGCGAGGCCCAGCGAACGCTTCTCAATATTTTGCACCGAGCCACCAGGCCTATGACCTAGCTGCCCAGCTATGCTCAGCGCACAGACGCTCGTCCATGGCAGACGCAGCACGCGTCGCCTCGGCTTGACGCCGTGCCGCCTTTGCTATACTGCATACGTTGCACAATGTTCCCGTCTAGCCGCCGCATAGAGCCACAAACTTTCTTTTTAGCGAACCTTCCCGTCCTTACAAGCTTCAGAAAAAGGTTACAACTGCGTGAATGAGACGCCACGTAAGAAACAAACTCGCACACACGAAGCGCAACGTGTGTGTGTGCATCTTTCTATGTTTGTTGCATGGTGTCTTATTTGCGCTGGTGTAACCGTTTTCTGAAAAAATGACCCAACAAGCCGAACAACATGTCATTCAACAAGCTTCGCTTGAAAACATGCCTCACCTGTTATCTCACGCACGAAAACGCCGACGCAGCCGACGTTGTCGAAAGCGACGAAAGCTTCCCGCTGTCAGTCATGCATGGGCTTGTCGCTGGGTGGATGGTGTTTATGACAGTACAGCTGAAGAAAAATAATCGCGTAAGGTGTGTTGAATAAATTGTTTTTATGTATAAATAACATACCAAATTTGGGCGTGTAATTGCTAATTTGTGAAAACAATTCTGTTGCATTGATTATAACTGTGTTTTTTTTTTGCGCTTGCGTCCTCTGACGTTTGGTGAGAGCACTAGTTCGTTACGTAGTCGTGACGCACTTCCTGAGGCCAGGTTTCGCGGAGTGTCTTCTCTTGTCTTTTTCTTTCTCTATGCTGAAACGTGCATGCGTCAAAGCAACGCAGCGCGCGCCTGCGAATATATGGCAAAACCAGCGCCTGGCGTGGCAACGCTGGTGTAACGCGACGAAATGAACGCCGGCGAGCACGCGCACCGCGTCCCGTCGATATGTATTAGCGCCTTGAATGAGGCATGTAGTAATGTTCTCACGTGGCACGAATCTCATGATTATCATGTTTGCACCAGTCGCATACCTTCGTTATCCATTTCGTGATGCATTGCCGTCACGTATTACCGAATTTGGCATATGTGAAGCTAGCGAAACAGCCGCGAGCGCATTATTAGTGTGGCATGCAGTCACGTTGTTACATGACACGCATGTCATGATTATCATGTTTCGATGTGTCATTTACCAATGTCGTGCATTCGCGTCGCGTAATAACTGGTTTGGTACATGTGGAGCTATCGAAACGGTCGCGAGCGCATCATGAGCGTGGCATGTAGTCATGTTACATGACATGCATGTCAAGATTTTCATGTTAGGGTCTGCCGCTTGTATTCGCCATGCAATCATATCTTAGCATACCAGTTTGGCCGCGTGCCATGTGAACGAAACCACCGCAAAATCTACAGGACCATGAAATGTAAATGATGACATTCATGACATACATGTCATGGTCTTCATATTATGACTAGGTGAATATGGCCTTCATACAGTCATGGTATGGCATACTAAGTTCGGTATCGATACCATTATTGAAACGGCCAGGAGAGCTAAAAGTCGTACGTGGCTAGATAGATAGATAGATAGATAGATAGATATGCTCAAAGTCGCCGAAGTACACTAAGAAATGCTTCGCATTTAAAATTGGGGGGTTGTTGCTTCTGTGTTAGTAATTAGCCTACTGACATACTTGCTCTTCTGATCATAGAGAAAGAAGAAGACAAGAGCGGACACTCCGCAAAACCTGGCCTCAGGAAGTGCGTCACGACTACGTAACAAACTAGTGCTCCCACCAAACTTCAGAGGGCGCAAGCGCAAAAAAAACACAGTTATATACAATGAAGCAGAATTGTTTTCACAAATTAATAATTACACGCCCAAATTTGGTATGTTCTTCATACATAAAAGCGATTTATTCAACACACCTTACGCGATTATTTTTCTTCAGCCGTACTGTCATAAACACCATCTACCCAGCGACAAGCCCATGCATGACTAGAAGCTTTCGTCGCTTTCGTCAACGTCGGCTGCGTCGGCGTTTTCAAGCGTGAGATAACAGGTGAGGCACGTTTTCAAGCGAAGCTTGTTGAATGACATGTTGTTGGTCTTGTTGGGTCATTTTTTCAGAAAACGGTTGCGCCTGCGCGAAAAAGACACCGTGCAACAAACATAGAAAGATGCACACACACACGTTGCGCTTCGTGTGTGCGAGTTTGTTTCTTACGTGGCGTCTCGTTCACGCAGTTGTAACCTTTTTCTGAAGCTTGTAAGGACTGGGAGGTTCGCTAAAAAGAAAGTTTGTGGCTCTATGCGGCGGCTAGACGGGAACATTGCGCAACGTATGCAGTATAGCAAAGGCGGCACGGCGTCAAGCCGAGGCGACGCGTGCTGTGTCTGCCACGGACGCGAGCGTCTGTGCGCTGAGCATAGCTGGGTAGCTAGGTCATAGGCTCAGTGGCTCGGTGCAAAATATTGAGAATCGTTCGCTGGGCCTCGCATGCTTCACGACGCGTTTCCCGAAGGCTCGGAACACGAATAATTCTTGGTGTGCCGGAGGCAAATCTGGACTAGCCAAGTGGCCATCATCTTCGTTTCTTCGCTAGCCTTGTGCCACTAGTGCAAGCTGCCCACAAATTTTTTTTACGTTTCCAATATGATTTTACCGCACAAATTTCAACTACGATTTTTCTTCCTAATGTACTGCTGAAACTACGTACGCACGAAGGTGTTCTAAAGTTTCCAGGCCGCGATACTATTGCATTACAAGGGATAGCGGCCTGGAAACTTCTGAAGATCTTTGTTCGTGGTATTGACGTATATCTTTGTAAGTCAGAGTTTTATGGGTCAGAGATGTATCACTGGTTTTGTATTGTGCATCGATTAGCTAATCATTCAAAGGGGTTTGCTGGTACACTTATGACGCGCACATATCTTTTTCGTAATTTAACAGCGAAGCATCCACTTACTAACATTTTCAGACCGCGCTGACGCCATGCCGTCCGGCGGTCCAAGCTACGGCAGCTACTGCTGTGTATCGTGGTGCTTCAACAATGGCAGAACCCACAAGAAGCCTGGGACGAGTTTCTTCCGCGTACCACGGGACGGCAGGTGTGTTAAAGCTTTTGTATGGTTTGCATGTCTGTAGGCTTACTGTTCGTACTTGCTAAGTGAGGGTAACAATAAAAAATCACTATTCAAGCACTTCCCCTTTCAGCTGATAGTTAATTGCCAATGCAGGATGAAAGCGTGGATGCAGTATGCTGGACGCGATGATCTCCTGAGTAAGCCGGCCAGCCTATTGTACGCAACGTACAGGGTTTGTAGCGACCATTTTACTGCTCAAAGTTTCATGGACCCTGGGCACACAAGGCTTACAAGAATGGCTGTTCCCAGTGTGCAACCAGCTGCACCATGTAAGTGATTGACTGAAACTCAAATATGTGCAATAGCAGCCACTTGTATTGAATCAGTGGTGACAGTTAACCGCGAAGATCTTTGTAGCCGATGGAGAAACCTCACTATAGAAGTAACACTTGGAAAGTCTTAAATTTTGTGAATTATGGGCTATTACCTTCCAAACAGCAGCTTTACATTTCTGTCATGTTTTGATGCTCTGGACTTGCGCAACTTGTTTTGAAAGACTTTAAAGGGCTATTTCACGTTATCTTCAAGCCTGAGTGCACATGTACGTATACCTTTCATCAGTGAAAGCTGCCACTGTTGATAATTCCAAAAATCACAAATCACTTGTTTCCTAGTTGGTGCCGTCTCTTTTCTGCCACGTTCGACCAATTTATGCGTTTGAGAGAGCTGTTTAAGTTTCCCTATTCTACAAGCTTTGTAACTTGTACCAACTGCACATATATGCAGGTTCTCTGAGCTTCGCTTCAAGTAGTGACTGTGACATGGCTGCAGAAGCTGCACTGCAAGGTGCGGATGAGCTTCAGTTTGTGTTATTTTAAGCCTCTTACTGACACATTGTCGTAATTTCATTTCTTCAGGACCTGCGGTAGAGGCTTCAAAAAGCGGCTCCCACACATTGAGGTGCCCCGATGAACAGGGTGCGTTCAGTGTCGCGATTTCTTTTTTTTTACCCAAATTGACTGTTGACCAAACCTCTGCAGGTGGCAGCTCCCTTGTAGCTGGTGAAAGAATTTCTTCTGATTTCGTCTTGCCGGAGAAAACCTTAACCAGTCGTTCAGCTCTCACAAAAGGAACCTGTGTGGCCGGTAAGTTGTATGTTCACTTCAACACCAGAGTGGATTGATATCGAGACTTCCGCAGGCCGCTCGCAAGATTGTTCCGACTGCACTGTCCGAGGCACTGAACAAGCTTCACAAGACCCTCCAGAAGACGCCTCCGCCAACAGCTCCACGCCTGAGTGCCTTAGAGATAATGGTGACTATGCTTTTATTGCAGCAGTTTTTAATGTGCTATTTTATGTTTAGGACATTCTGAGGAAACTATCCTCAAAAGGACAATACGTGTGCACATACAAAATGTAAGGGTGGGCTCTCAGTGATTTTCATTTTTTTGTGCATTGTCAACATTGTGAATGGTTTGTTTTTAGGTAGTGGAATCGAAAACATTGTACCACAGAAAGTTGTGCATCTTGGGTCTGAAAGAGCGAGGAAAGTGCTCGTATGGGATTAGTTGTTCTTCGCTTATACATCAATTTTTTTGTTTATTGCAGTGCGTTCCTGTGTGCCAGCGACAATGTCTCCATCAATGAAGTACAAGCAAACCATTAAACATCTGCAAGCCAAAGTAGCAGCACAGCGGAAAACTATCAAAAGACTGCAGAGACAGCCTCACCAAGCACCGTCATCGACTTCGAAGGCCCTTGAAGTTATCCGACCGCACGTCACCGAGGAGGTTTTTAAACTTCTTTCTGCACATGTTCGCTTGAGGCCCAAACGCAAGGGCAAGTGGTTTCCCGTGTGGTTCAAGAAATTCGCTCTTTACTTAAACTTCCGAGGTCCGCGAGCATACCGATTTCTGGCTCCATATTTTTCTTTGCCCTCCCGGCGTTCATTAAGGAGGTGGCTAGCTAATGTAAAGATGACTCCAGGCATAATTCCAGGAATCCTTTCTTCCATTGCAACAAATACTCAAGCTTGGAATGAACGGGACCGAGTGTGCGCTTTAGTTTTCGACGAAATAGCACTCAAAAAGAATTTGTACTATGATGCTTCAAGAGACGTTGTCCAGGGTTTTACAGATGATGGCACTCATCGCACTTCAACCATCGCTGATCGAGCACTGGTTTTTCTGCTTGTTGGTGTTTCGAGAAAGTGGGTTCAACCGGTTGCTTTTACTATAGGGCACACATCAACACCATCATCTGTTATGCATAACTTGCTGGTGTCGCTCATTTTGGAGCTTAGGAGCATTAATATTGCAGTGAAAGCAGTCATTTGTGACCAGGGCAGTTCAAATGTAAGTATCGCTAACCAACTAAGAGTGACTGTAGCCAAGCCTTTTTTTGAAGTTAATGGTGAGCGGGTATATTACATTTTTGATGTTCCGCATTTAATTAAAACAACGCGCAATAATGTCCAAGCACACAAGTTATACATTGGGGATGACATCGTTAACTGGTCGCACATTGTAAGCCTTTACCAATCCTCACATGAGTTGCGGTTGCGATTGGCTCCAAAGTTGACTGAACGGCACGTTCATCAGAAACCTTTTTCTAATATGAAGGTCAGCAGAGCAACTCAGGTCCTCAGTGCATCAGTTTCGATTGCTATCACGGCAATGGTGTATGCGAAGGTGCTGCCTGCCTCGGCCATCACTACAGCTCAGTTTTGTGATCACTTTTGGACAGGATTTTCGATGCCTTGAACAGCTCGAGTAAAAAAAGAACTTCGCAAAAGCTGCGGCATGCAATCATGAAAAATGATTCAGAGCTGATTGACTTCCTCCGAGGCCAGCTTCCCTGGATTGCATCATGGCAGTTTGTTGGCAGACGTCAACCACAAACCATCGTAGGTTGGCAAATTACAATTCAGGCAATTTGTCAACTATGGGACGACCTCTCCAAAAATTACAATTTTGAATACCTGTTAACACGCAGGCTTCAACAGGATCCTCTGGAGAACATATTTGGCCACATTAGGCAAAAACAGGGTTGCAACACCAACCCCAATGTAGCACAATTTATTTGTGGCCTGAAGCACATCTGCATAAGAAAACTCTTCAAGCTGTCAGAATACGGAAATGTCGAGGATGATGAATGTGACCTCCTCCAGGAGCAGCTCTCGCCATTCTCCCTCACCAGTGCGTCTCTTGTGGATAATGAGGAGTGTGCACAGCCACAGCCTGACGACTTTCCCGCTCTAGACGATCTCTCTGAACTTGCGACAAACATTCACTCCCATATTATCGATGACTCCGCTGCATATTATGTAGCTGGTTTTCTCATCAAACACTTCCTTCGGAATGCATGTGACGGTTGCAGTTGCCCACAGTTACTGAAAGACGACAGTGAGACACTTAAGGGTACCCACCAGTATTTCACAATGCTCAAAGCATACCACGTCCCCAGCAAACTTTTTGGGAATCTCACTGTGCCATCGGAAGCAGCTTTTGCATACGTACAACAACTTGAATCTCGCTTTCTTGCCATGATTGAGGCCACTGCACATCACCTAAAAGTGTGCGATGTTTTGTATCACCATCTGTCAAGTGTTGGCGATTTTCATTTCTGCTCTGCTGGTTGTCGCGCGAAGTTTCTGAAAATGTTTTTCCGGGTTCGTTTATGTTGGCATGTGCGTTTTGTGAACCGAAACTTAGATAGGGTTAGGTTCCAGTCTTCAATCTCAGGCATACAGCTTGACAAGTTCAAAGGTTAGCAATTAGCGGCGGGTTTACACTAAAGTATTCGAGTTGAGCCGAATCCTGCAATAGCTTTGTTATGTTATTACTTCGTTACAGCAGACTTCATTATGGTCTTATATGCTTATATTCAGTTCAACTGGACTAACCACTCCTTCGTTGCATACATTGTTTATGTTACCCGCTATGAGGAGTAGAGACACTGTGTATTCGCTCGAAGTGAATTGCATAACCTTAAAAAGAATGTTGGGTATCCTGTCTGTATTTTTTGTAGCAAATACGGGCGAACTGTACACTTTACTGTGGGTCGCTTGGTCACTGTGTATGCTTTATCTCTCCAGCTCAAGTAATATATCGATAACAAAACTTGTTGAAATGTCTTCGAGCGGGTAAGGGACACAGTATGAAGTAGGCACGGTTCATGTTATCACGCTTTTCGTATTTTAGCTTCTCATCAACCTCCTCGTCTTGCCCATCAAAATTTTCAAAAGAATACCCAAACTTGTAGCGTTTGATGGGGCTGCGGACGCTGCCATTTTATTTTTATATAGCTTGTGAGTGATAACGTACGATGTAGAGCCTTTGTGAAAAATAATGAGCCAAAGTGGTTTCCTTCTGCTATTTATTAGCCCTGTAATACCGCTCTCGTAGCACCAATTAAAGTCCACAATTCTGGATAAAGTGATGACTACAATCTATTTTAGCTCGCAAGCGTCACAGCAACACCCAGACGCAAATCACTTGGGATCTTAGTTTTTGATGAAGGCGACGCATAACAAAAGCCACAAGACCTGCCAGTGTTGTAGCATAAAGTTTGTCTTTCACGTAGTGAGCAAGCTGCAAAGCCCTACCTTTCTGAGGACAAGCAGGCATCAAGTCTGCTTTTTTTCATTTTGGACTAGCTGTTCTTAAGCACAGCCAGCACACTGCACCTTTGCCTTTCTGCTATATTGTGTCGTGTGGTTTCTGTGCGCTCTTTTTTTCTATGCATTATTTCGGTTAAGCCCAGGCGTGATTCGCGACTTCATTGCTGTGTATATGTCACTTCTTCCTTCTTCATCAGCATTGTGCGCTGTGTTTTTGCTATAGATCCTTACTTACCCACTGGCTCGGTGTGTCATACTTCACCAGCTTCTCGGCTTCTGCCAACTCTAGCGATGTGTGCGTTGTCTGTGTTCTCTATGTATTTGTTACAATATTTGTTACAATTTATTTGTAAGGCGAGATGCATTTGTTGTCTACCTTTGTCATATTGTGCTTTTTATATTCTCATACTCTACCTTGCCTTTGAATAAAACATTGCGGATGCTCTGTTTCTTTGACTGATATATACATTGATCACTTGTTCCAAAAAAACACAAGCGCGATGAATAAAACCGTAGTGAATTATCATTACCTGCATCTCTTTTTATTATAATTTAATCGAAATAAAAATTACGTCACGACCGATTCGCACGAACCACTGAACAAAACAAAACAGGGAATCGCTAAATCAAAATGACCTACAAAAACTATCCATTTGGGCGATGAATAGTGGTCTTAAATCATGAACTTTCGTCATGGCCAAACGTCGGTTATGCAAAGTAATTCAAAATTTGCGCCAGTGAAACCGAAACCGGAAGCGCACGCCACTTGCTCTCATCAACCACTAGGTGTGCTAGAGTCGATTGGGCCGCTGGGGTCTATGGGAGTGTCCACTCTTCACCTTTTTTTATTTCTCTATGTTCTGATCTAGTTTCCACGCTCCCTCTTGATTTTCGCAGGCAACCTCATTATTTTTGTTTCCGCAATTTTTTTTTAATCCGACTTCAACTTTTTTTAGCATACATAAGTAGAGTTATTTTGTTGCCTTATTGTGATTCGTCACCGTCATTGCTGAAAGCTCAACAATCATCAGAAAAACACCTAGAGCGTATATATTCTTTGTTGTTGCCTATATCTATTTTTTTCTGGTGGGGCATTCTTAAATATTTACTGTCAATGTGCCGTGAATAACATCGAGGGGATTATAACTTTTACCTTGATTCCAGACTCGACAATGTTTTCGTGCTTTATTGAAGAAAACGCTGGCTGCAGGATTCTTTTAGATGTTCGGTAGGGAATGTACAAATGTTTAATCGTTTTTTTATGGTGTCGTTATTCTGGAGCAGCAGATGTGTGGTCATACACGTGAATAACTTTATTTTTGACTGCTTTGCACATGTCTTGTTCCTACATTACCTAGACGCATGCGTAGTTAATGCAGCCATCCTTTCATATTCTTAGCTGTGCTGGGGGCAATATTGATTCATTATGGCGTAAACGTAGTGCAAGAAAAAAGACGAGGCCAAGGAAGTGAACATCACCAGCGCCTACAACTGTTTTGCCGACAGTATCCACTTTTTTCTCCGCCTTGCACGGGTCTGAATGGTGCACTAAGACACCAATGAAGCAGTCGTTAGTGTACAGCAAGTACAAC
Organism: Rhipicephalus annulatus; assembly: GCA_013436015.1. NCBI lineage: Eukaryota > Metazoa > Arthropoda > Arachnida > Ixodida > Ixodidae > Rhipicephalus > Rhipicephalus annulatus. The sequence goes on from WOVY01004264.1 coordinate 49,016, forward strand.
AATACCAAACTACCGCTTTCAGCACGCAGCCATTTGACTTTTAACACGTGTGTCAACCTTTTTAGCACGTGTGCCCCCCTCTAAACTAGCTACATGCAGACCACAACGGCACATTATTATTTTACTTACAATATGGTAACCCATCATAGTAACAGACGTAAGTAATGACTCCGGCGGCTCCGACATTGGCGAGGGCAATACGATGCCAGCGTGGGTCAGCTTATTAGTTCCAATAACGGCTTGCCCTCATCGGGCCAACGCCAGCGAGCCTATATGAGGCGGATATGGGTGAAAATAGGGCGAGCTTGATTTTACAACATGAAGCCAATATTGCTGCCGACGTTTGCGTGCCTTGGACGAAGATTGGTCGAATGTCAGCGTGCTGCGTGTGTTTGCTTGTCCTTACTAAAGGGCTCTTGCGGAGAGATCAAATAATGTCACTGCATAAAGTTTCGTTAAACTAGCTTAGTACAAGCATAATGGGTGATAGAAATGGAGTCTTGTTAAAGTTTACCATTACACACCATGTCATTTCGATGGTAGTTCTCTGTATCTTCGTTCATGGTGCGTTATTGCGTGTATTGAAAACACATAAACCGCACGTACCTGTCCGAATGAATCCTAATACAGATAAAGGTGTAGCCGAAGGATATCTGCAGCAATAACAAATTTCAACAAGTCTTCGTGCCGTGTGAGCATTCCAGTCAGGAATATTTATGAATTTAGTAGAACTTCCGATTCTTACACTTTGTTGAATTGATCGCTTATTGTGAAATGTGACCAATCTTTGTGAAATCAGCCAAGAGATATATCTTACATTTATTTCTTCCGTAGGTATGCCAATCGAAAAATTTATTTTTAGTACCCAGTTAACACTAGCACGAAATTTATAGACTAAAATAACTGTTGAAATTCTTACAGAAAAAGAGGTATACAGCTATACACACCAGTGTACTTTTTAACAAATCAGAAAAGTTGCATAAGTTTGCAGTGCACGTTTCCTGAACAATTGCAGCTATTATTTTTTACAGCGATTCGCTTTATGGCGTGTATTCCACGTGGGCAATTGTAACAATATAAATCAGCACACGTAGACTAATAAGGCAAAAATACAACGACAGTTTCGTAGTACTGTTGAAAGAACCTTTATTTATGTTCGAAAAAAAAAGCTTGCGCGTTTCTCTTTGCTTCTTCCCCTACAAATTAAAGAAAGCTGTTTCCTTGTTGCTACAGAAATTTTGCTAGACTTGGTTTCAGCCAGAAGCAGTGGTGGGTTCCGGAGTCGTGGTTCTCATAAGGTAGCATGAGCCCTCTGCGTTATTGTCGGTATCGCGTCCCTTGATGACACATAGGCAACCATCTGGGCAGCCACTTGTGCCCTTTCTTCCTAAATGGTCCACAGTGCGGCGACATGTCTAGGAAAACGCAACAAATTTTAGCAACTGAGCACTTCACACATATAAATAGTGGTGTCCATAGAGTATGCGTTTCTTCATTTTTGTATATTCATTAGAAAAAAAAAGATTCTCGTAGATGAGGATTTTTCCAGCACTCTCTTTTGTACCCAATCAATTGAGCATTTTTTGTGCTCATCTGGTTCATGCATCAGGTGCCTACACATTTTTTACCTACACATTTTTTACTATATGTTACCGTGTAGTTAGTTAATTCAGCTGAAAAGTGAATTAGTGAGGAAGCTTCAACTCATAGCTATAGTATTCTTACAATTTTCCTGTAAAGTGTGTTGGTGCAACTATAAGACAGACCATGTAACAAAGCACATGCGGTGCCACATGAGCAGTGCCCTGGCAAGTACTATTGAGAGATCAGCATGAAGCGAAGAAAGAAGGGGAACGGAGGAAGAATAAGCAGTTTCCAAAATGTAGTTTGTTTCCCTCTCTTATGGAGAGATCAGCATGGGACGAAGAAAGAAGGGGAAACTAGCAAGAATAAGCAGCTTCCTAAATATATTTTGTTTCCCTGTTGTATGAAGCGATCAGCATGGGGTGAAGAAAGGAGGGGAACCTAGGAAGAATAAGAAGTTTCCTAAATGTAGCTTGTTTCCCTATTGTATGGAGACATCAGCATGGGGCGAAGAAGGGAGGGAAACCAATAGAGAATAAGCAGTTTCCTAAATGTATTTTGTTTCTCTATTGTAAAAGGAAACAGCACAAGACGTCCATTAGAAGCAAGGAGGTAGTGCGAGGCAGCTAACCTTGCTTCAACCGAGAACAACTGAAAAAAAAACTGGAAGAAGGGATCAAATTGTTGTTCCCTCTCACTTTACAGTTCTATTTCCTGAATCAGACGGTATCATTATTTAAAAGACGTAACATTTCTTCATTTTTTCAAATGCATAAAAGGATACCGCGCGCGCGGCAACAGGTGGCAATGCTATGCAAGGCTAAACACAGAAGGAAGAGCAGCAATAAAATCTGTTATAAAAACAAGGACGAGCGGTGTCATGTCGCACGGAAGAACACAAGAACAACAAACACAGTCGTCATTGGTGCCACATGCAACAATTTGTTGTCGATGAGTACAGTTGGGATTGGCCATCTCGTTCAAAAACTTCATGACAGCTATACCCGACAATAGTCGCAAAAAAGGGAAGGAGTGAAAACACTGGCGCTAAGTATAAAACATACTGGGAGATTTCACTAATTTGCAGAAACCTTGACGCAGTAAAAGTGGTGGCTAATCAAGCGTGCCGGCTGATGCCACTTTCTGCTATGTTCAAACTACTTTCTGCTAGGTGTTCTGAAGTAAATGGTCTTGTTGTGAGGGAGCTGCGATGTCGTAACTACGTTTACTAACTTGTTAATAGAGTTTTTATATCATATTGGACCTTACTCGTAAATCAGTTGGTCAAAATTTTCGGAGCCCTCCACTACAGCGTCTCTCATAATCATACGGTGGTTTTGGGACGTAAACCAAACATATTGTAAGACACAATGTCCCACAAAAGCCGTTAGATAGGCGCGGATAAAGACGACGTGATGTTTGATGTAGGGCACAGCACTTCTTCTCCATCTTGGCTTGCGCGTTGGCGCTGTGTAATTATATCTTCAAATGCCTAGCTTCGCGTGTGCCTTCACATAACAATATCAATTATTCAAAATTGGTCATCTTTGCGAAGCCAAGCTTTGCGCTACTCAGCCTAATGTTCTTATATATTTTTTAAACAAGCATGAAGAGAGCGTTACTGGCAGATCGGCTTTATGCACACAATCCACATGAATCTTAATAGCGTCACCTTCAATCGCATCACACACACCGAAGCGGGAATTTTTCTCGCACATCTTCATAACCATTCAGTGCTTCAACCAATTGCTCTTTGGGCACTTCTTGGGGCCAAGGCAGCGCTGCGAAAGCGGTGCTGAAATGTTCCCCCTACGAAAATTTCGTTGGTTTCGAGTGGGCAGACTGGCGGCCTATATGCTGCAATAAGCTCAAATGCACTCTGAAGCCGTCACCGACGGTTTTGCTGCGCTTTAAATTTCAGTCAACTTGTGGCGAGCAAAAGCTCTTTAAACCAAGAAATCTTCGTAACGGCAGGAAGATAATCGGTGGCCAATACGTTTGCGGTGTGTAGGAGATTGAAATAACCGTTCAAGTATGCTGTAACTTGTAAGCACAGCCAATCTTGTACGACATTGAAATTGTGATAAGTTCTACAAGACATGTTCTTGTGGTTGACGACAGTACATTTATACTAGATTATTCTTACTCTCGCACGCACGTTTAAAGCCACCGTATATACGTAATCTGGACTCCGGTTTTGATCTGTCGGTGAGACCAGCGTAGAGGCTGAACATTGGTTACGTCAAAACCGATGGCGAGCGAGTAGTGGTGGCCATCATGTGACAAAAACAGACTGGATGCTTGATGCTTGCGTAGTCATCCATACAGCGTGATCAGCTGCACCGCCCCCCCCTCCCAAAACGCACACACACACACACACAAAAACACACACACACACACGCGAAAGATGGTGGCGCCCTGCGACCGATGGGAATTTGGTCAACCTGAAGAAACTGCTGTTATTACACGGCGAAACAATATCACGGAAAGTCCACGATGGCAGCGAGCCATCATCGACCAGGATGTGCAAATTTGCGCCTTGGGCCACTTTCTGCAGAATTCAGTCAATGACACACTGATACTTTTATCGCGTTCGTGAAAGGCACCTATAATAGCCAAACTGTTGTTATTGCACATGTGTGTGCTAGTGCCTAAATGATAAAGTTGAGTGCGCCACCAGATCGTTTGTTTAGTAACCGTCAGCCCGTAAGCTTCAGGCAACAAGCGTTCTTCTTTACCTTCGGACCACTGATCTGTCGTGCTTTGCTTGAATAAACACTCACGAGGAAAGTAGGATGAAAAAAAATTTATGATTGATATGTGGGGTTTAACGCCCCAAAACCACCATGCCCAAAGAGCATGAGAGACCCCGTAGTGGAGGGCTCCGAAAATTTCGACCACCTGGAGTTCTTTAACGTGCACCCAAATCTGAGCACACGGGCCTACAACATTTCCGCCTCCATCGGAAAGGGATGAAAAAAATGGAGAAGTAGTGAGCTGTTTGGTGAATAAGCTAGAATGCTGTATGTGGGGCAGCTGGGCCGAATCGGTTCCTTCGACGATATTGCAAGTGACTGGATGGCATGCAATGAGATATTGACATCGTTTGTGAATGTCAACAAAGTTCCCGACAGCGGCACAGTACGTTCATTCTTTAGCTTCATCGCACCGTAGACATATAGGTTGCTGAAGTCATTGGCTGTGCCAAACCTGCCATCTGAAAAACGTTTTGGGCAACTTAGGAGCCTCTAGGGCACCCGCCTTCCTCCAAAGCCATCCATAACTGGTGAACGAACAAAGATTTTTCGCTGAGGACAGCACAAAAACGAATGTCTGCCTGAATATGTTGCTGAACGCTGGAAGTTCTCCCAGAGTATTAAATTTCGAGTGAATTTGGATGAAACGCCGTGGGATTAAATTGCTCGGGGACTTGTGTGGAAAGGTTCTGAAAAATAGAATAACGTGGCCTGGTTGTAGAAGCAGCCTGGTAATCGGCACCTGCGAGGTTCCGTGAAAAGAGTGAACTCTCGCGCGAGGCCTATCAGCCGCCGACTGAACCGGTGCATGGGAGTTGCAATGGGTGGCAAGGCGTCCGAGCTTTATGAACGGCTTCCAGTGGGAGTATGGAGCATTAGGTAGGGTTGCGGACCAGCACCTCCACCAGTGTCGCGGTACAGCGCGAACAAAATGCAGATAAACGTTGACACAGCGATTCTCAGCAGCCTAACAGCAAGATCACCTTCTTTTTGTTTTTATCAGCCAGAGCTCCACTACCTGGTGTCCGCCAAATCCCTTTATCGTCGTTTTTGTCCACCCCTTTATCGTCGTTTTTTTCCACCAGTACACACGCGTCAATATTATCGAAACAGCCAGGCGAGCTTAATGTCGTAGGTGGCTAGATAGATAGATAGATAGATAGATAGATAGATAGATAGATAGATAGATAGATAGATAGATAGATATGCTTAAAGTCGCCGAAGTTTGCTAAGAAATGCTTCGCATTCAATTACTTTAGGACATGCTGCTGTCACTTCAAGTGCTTCGCCTTTTCGGCGAAACAGATTTTGTTTTCAAAAATAAAGGAACAAGTTGCTATTTCCACGAGATTTGAAAGCATAATTGTTCCCATTCTCCCCTACCCGCACCGCGCCACAGCCGATCCGATGCACCCCGCGCCGTTGACACGCCGTTGAGACGCCGTTGACACGCCGCCGCTAAAGGTGGAAGCGGCGCGCTGCCGCTGGTAATTTTGGTACCGGCGCACAGGTCTACTTGCTGGTAATGCTGAAAACATGATAGTTGCCCCTGAGAAGCCTGTGAGCAGCGGTAAGTGGTAGCTATAAGGGAGTTTTAGAATAGCGCACCGCGAACCCTTGCGGTGTGGTCGCTGCCACTGCGCATGCGTCCTACGCAAGTCGGCGTTCGCGTTCGCGGACCGCACGAAAAAAATCCGAAATTGCGTGCAGTAATGGTGGCCCGCATGTGGCCCGCAAGCGCTGGTTTCGAGGCTACGCTATCGCTGCAATCGTGCGTTGCGGATCGCAGTAGGGCAAACGCTATTCTAAAACTCATATGGAGCCCGCTACGCCTGCAACGGCCACAGCGCTTGCAAAAGGTGTTCTAAAGCTCTGTATAAATCGCTTGCCGTTTGCAGTGGCTCTGTGGTTATCGCCTCGCACTCGCGATTGAGATGAGCCGAGTTCTATTCCGTACGCCGGCGTCTTTTTCTGGCTTTTCTTTTTTCGTCATCTATTCACGTCACGTGATACCAAATTTAGTACATGTGGAGCAAGCAAAACGGCCGCGAGCACGCTATGAGCGTGGTATGTTGTCATGTTCTTAAATGACACCCGTGTCGGGAGTATCAAATTTGCACCAGTGATGTATTTCGTCCTCCATTGATTTCACGTAACACTAAATTTGGTATATGTGGAGCTAGAAAAACAACAGCGAGTGCATCATGAACGGCCCAAGATACTCCAATGGAGCGTTGACGGGCGGGCACGCTGGGCATAGCGACGCTACGTTAGCAAATCGTGAGCACTCTGTAGTCTGACGCCAGGCGAGACCAGCGTCCAATGGCAAGCGTACAAAGACCAGCGTCCAATGGCCCGATGGCAAATGGCGCGAAATGCAACATGCTTAATTTCGCGACGATGCGTTACCCAGACAGCACTGCGTCCACCTCTTTTCGTGACGCAGGGACGCCGGACGCGCTGAAACATGCATGCGTAAAAGCAACGTAGCGTGGCACACGCCTGTGTGTATATGACAAGACCGGCACTTGGCGTGGCAACGGCAGCGTGACGCAGCGGAATGAACACCAGCGATCATGCGCACCACGTCACGTCGAAATGTATTAGCGACTTGACTGTGGTATGTAGTCATGTTCTCACATGACACGAATCTCATGATTAGCATGTTTGCGCCAGTCACATACCTTCGTCATCCATTGACGTCACGTAGTTCAAAATTTGGCATATGGGAAGCTTGCGAAACGGCCGCAAGCGCATCATGAGTGTGGCAGTAGTCATGTTGTTACAAGACACGCATGTCATGATTATCATGGTTGCACGAGTATAATACCTTCATCATCCATTCACGTCCCGTAATACCAATTTGGTATTTGTGACGCTAGTGAAACGGCCGCAAGCGCATCATGAGGATGGCATGTAATCATGTTGTTGCATGACACGGATTTCATGATTTCTATGTTAGAGTCGGTGGCTTGTGTTCGATATGCAATCACGTCATACCATACCAGTTTTGCAACATGCCTTGTGAACGAAACCACTGCAAGAGCTGCAGGACCATGAGATGTTAATATTGACATTTATGACATACGGGTCATGATTTTCATGTTATGACCAGTTCAATATGTTTTTCATACAGGCATGTTTTGCCATACGGAGTTTGGTATTGAAACCATTATCAAAACGGCCAGCAGAGCTAAAATTTGTAGCTGGCTAGATAGATAGATAGATAGATAGATAGATAGATAAATAAATAAATAGATGGATAGATAGATAGATAGATAGATAGATACGCTCAAAGTCACCGAAATTCGCAAAGAAGTGCTTCGCATTTAAAACTACTGACAGACGGACGCACTTGGAGCACTATCTGACCAGAAAAGGTTGCCATGGTAAACTCACTGGGCGTAAACTTCTAGGTTTCAGGAAGTTTCAGCGAGGGTTGGGCTGCAGTGCCATGAACTATTGGCGGTGAAAAGTGGGAACTAGACACGAACCGTGAGCCGTGAGAGAGTGCGTGCATGCCGCTGCTCTAGTCCGGCCGTGCCACCATGTCCGCTGGATGATGGTACTTCTATATGCTGAATATGTTACGAAAAGATGCGGGATGTCGTTACTTGGAGTGTTCACTAGATGAACGTACGGATGAACAGAAAGACACACAGACAGAGAGATGTACGGACGGACGGACGGACGCACAGAAGTACGCACAGACGTACGCACAGACGGATGGCAAGAACGAACAGACGCACGGAACCACGGACTGACTGATGGTCGCTTTGGCCCACTTATCATCATTCAGTCCATGGATATGCTGTATTTTTTTTCTACGAGTTACAAGTAATAATTCTATCGTGAAGAGACATTCATTGCTCTGCGCGAGCGTGTCATTTCCTTGACTTGGTATGACATTGATGTTTACAACCAACAATACAAAGGTTCTCGAAAGAAACATGACTTTTCAATGCGCCGGTTATCATTAGAAAAAGGCCACTACGCAAATGTTCACCTATAGGGTGCAACCACTAGTCTGCGATTATGTGAACAATTGCGTTCACGAGTGTACATGCTACGTAGTGACTTTAGTGTATTGCCTCTTATTCTGTATAAGTAGCTGCCATGAATATTCTAATACAATTTAGTGGAATCGCTGCCTTGTTTCTAAAGCTCTCTGTACAATTGCACATTTAGGAGGCACTTACAGAATGTGTCACATCCTGTGTCTTTGATTTATGTCGTCACACTACAGTGCTTTTTGTTCCAAATAAAGGACGAAGAAGGGGCGGTGAGCACGAGCAACAGTCAGGGGCGCTTATTCGCTCAGTTATTCCGTTGACGTTGGATGCATACCTAGACACTCGGGCCTTGGTCTTTTTTTTGTTTCTCGTGCACACTTCGAGCAATATTACTATAGTGCCTAAACACTATCACATTACTTACTGTAATATATGTTTCGCTGTATATATTGCTTTTACGTAAATAACCATTCATGCGACTCTGTAGTAAACGTGTGGAAAGAAGCAACGGGTTTGCTCTCCATTATTCTTGCATATTCACGTAAGTTTCGTTAATGGCGTCGTGTTGGGATGGGGGTTGCACAAAGATTATGCAATTAGCATGAGCGTCTACTGATGACTTGTTGTGATGCCTTACCACGTTCGCGCACTGGTCTTTAAATGTGCTTGGAGCGGTCTCTTTCATACTGTAGCAGTCATGTCTAAAAGAAAAGAGGAAAAATGTGTTATTTTCACACACAAAAAAGAAGACACGAATGGCAGACTTCAACTATAGTACTATTTGACATACAAACCAGTAGCGATATACGGAACGTTAATCACCAAGATAAACGTTAACAACGCAAAAACGACGTGCATGACATGCGACTTTCAGTTATTTATAAGTGTAAATAACTACTTCTGCGCACAAAAAAGCAGTCCCGCAGGACTCCACAAAAGTGATTTGCATCAAGCATATTAGGATGGATTTCTTGTTTCCCATTTCGGCAAATCTACCTCATGCACAAGGAATACAGAAAAAGTTATTATATATATCGTTGAGAACTTTAACACCACTAAATACTATGCATTCTTCACCATTGTATATTAAGATTTCTTATTTGAGCTACTAGTAACCCAATTAACTGGGATGATAATAATATATATATTTTTGCATTTATTTAATTTCACAATACTGTCAACGGTCAAGGTTTTTTTTTTACCTAGGGAGTAATCTGAGAAATAAAGAATGAATCAACACTGTACAATTTATAAATACTACCCACATTAGGACTAACTGGTAAGCTCATGCAGATAGTCATCTCAAGTCTCTTAGCAATGTGACAAATGAATTTTTTCCTGGACACATATTTGCAATTCATTCCACATTTTGAATACGTTGGGAGACAAGCAGTATCTGAACGTATTGGTAAGAGTGCTTCACGTTTAGATAGCTCAAACGTAGTAAGTTGTCCAGCTCCAGTGAACGCATAGCCGTATGTATACATGTTTACTAACATATATTTTAACTTGAAGTACCTGGAATTTGAGTTACACTCATTTTTTTCGGCTGCAAATCTTCATCAAACCCAAGTCGGCCAAGCGGTGCACTGCTGCAAATAAATTCGTCTTTAATATATGATACAAACCATAACACGTATGTCTTAGTTTTTCCTAATCGTTTCTTCAGATAATTTTAGTGACTGCTCCATACTGCCAAACTGTATATAGAAAGCTTTTGCAAGCCCCCAGTCTCACGTCGACTGTGGCGACCACTCGTCTTTTAAGACCGAAGCTGTTTAATTTGTCACAATCCGTGTCCATGACCTATTATCAAACTATAATCACTAGAATCATAATGAACGAGTTCGTGCTACTGGAGTGACAATCCATTATTCGCCACTGGTATATTAAAACTGTGCAAGGCAAGAGTCAGCCCAACAAATTACTGCGGAGCGAAGGGGGTGAGCCGGATACCCCAAGCACGTGCACCACAAAAATACTAGGGATCCGGAAAAATAAGGGCTGCTGCTAGACTATTCTGAAACCATAAATGGACGACGCAAATGACGGTGGGCATTGAGATTTGCGGGACGTACGAGTGCTTGATTTTAGGGCGAGTTTCTGCCACTATGGTTTAAACATTCCTGCCATGTCTGCAAGCAATAGTGGTCGAGCTCTTTGGGCTGAAAATTCAGGCAAAGCAAGGTAGTATCACTTATTTAAAGCCTAGAAACAATCTAGAAAGAACCATATTAGTCTTCAAGATCAATGTCTTTTACGGCTTCTTGCCTTGAGGGACTTAGTACAAGCTTTGCCATTTTAACATTTTTTTCTCGGAAAGCATGGTTTTTCCGTAAACATTTGAACAAATATTGTTTCTTGTATGCTCCATGATATATTTCATGTTGGTGTTATTCTGAGATATTTGAAGTGAGCTGTAAATATTTAGCACGTGTGGTGAATTGTATATAGAAACGAAAGGTGAGGCTTTTTTTATAATGCGAATATTATGTATTTGTATTATGAAAGTATTCATCAATAATTACAGTCCTGCTTTCGCTTGCCTGTTGAAACTTAATACAGCAGTTAACATGTGGAGGTACTTTCCAAATATAAGCTCTAACAAATTATGCACCACAAGCATTTGCCTCAGATCTTGTACAAGGACGGAATATTTCTAAACTAGAAATTTCTTTCTGGGAAGCCAACGTGTGCTTGAATTGCAGAACATAGTTTTATGTGAGAGTATTACCTAGAAATATTAGTGCCAATGCTTCAGGATCACTTGAAACTGGCAGGACAAAGGCTGCACTTCGAAGTACAGTATCTTGGCCCGTTAATATGTTGGTCGAACATATATATAAGGAAAACGCTGCATAGCTTGTTCAAAACACTTCACGACCATTTGAAAACCTGTTCTAAGCGCGCAACTAAAGTTACGCATCATTGCACCTCTTTACACATTTCCTCTATGGCACTAGAAAATACAGCGTGTGTTTAGTTTGACAACCATTACATTCATAGCTGTCTTGCTTCCTGTTACCAAGGGGTGTATGACAAGCATTGCCATTTACCTTGCTCGAACATTCAGTCTTCCATGAAAAGACTTTGCCATTTTAGATGATGCACCTTAGCTCACAAAGTATTTTGTAGAAATTATTTGCTCATAGAGCGATTATTTTAAATGTAGCGCTTGTCATAACATCACTGAAATCACACACATGCTGGCCGGCTGTCCCGCAATTCTCCCCGAGTGCGCAATTGCGCCATAAGGCTTGGCCTGGTGGTAACGACGTGGACGCAGCAACTTTCAGTATCTACAACCCTCAGTATATCTACAAAGTGAATGATGTTAGAGGAGCTTGCTCGAATATGATAGGGTAACCCGCTAATTTTCCGTAGACCTCTCCTACCATCATATATAGATGTCACAACATTGTTATATACATGTACAATACATACACAATGTTTATTTATTTACATATAAATGCACTATATACATTTTGATGAAACATACACGTTTTATATACATAAGAGGTGTTCTTTTGTAATGTACAAAAATAGCATCGCTCGATGAGCTCTAGAACTCGTTTGGCTTTAGCGATGATTGCTTTAGGATGCATGCATTATATACAATACCTACACACCAAAGGCCATGCGTGGCTGTCCCATAGCCCTTGTGCAATAAAAGCCCCCTATTTATCATCATAAAGTACAGGAAGGGCGTCACTTCTTGAGCTTGGAGACTGGTTTGCCTTTAAACGTTATTACTTTATGATCACTGAAGTATATCGCCAAGGAACCATCGATGATGAGATGCAATGAAAAGTTCCATAAGGCAAAATTGAGACAGGTGCCCCTGATGGTGGTGGGACGTTTTCAGTCGGACAATACACATCAGAGCGCGCAACGTGACATCATGTGTCGGAACAGCCAATAGCTTTGCATGATGTTAACGTTAATTACTCCGATTAATACGAAGGGGCTATGTTTGAACTTGTTCCTGTATAAATGCATCGCTTTCTTGGTGTCACGTGATGTGGTTGAACATCGACAAAGTCCGCATATTGTCCACTGATCAACTTGACATCGTCGAACGCTGAGCCAGACGAATCACTCGACGCTCCACCAAACCTTCGGGGGACTGGACGTGATCATGTGTGGTGGCTAGTGCCCCAGAAGCCAAGGCCACACTGCTGCCTTAGCTTCAGGGTTGTTCATGCGGCCAAATGGTAACAACGCGTGTTCACTGCGTGATCTCCCGGCGATGAGAAGGGAAGCGGGCATGCGAAAAGTGGTGTGCGAAGCCGAGCGGCAGCGCGCCATACTGGGAACTTTCTTAAAATCAGCGGAAAATAGACGCCGTGGGTGGTGACGAGCCGTCTAGTGAGCAATGTTGAAAGCACCGGAGACGAATCCATGAGCAGTGATCAGAAGAGTATACACTGGAAATACTGGTCTATACTTGCCGGCTGCCAGCCATTGCTGCCGGACAAGGCGCGAGCATTAGATGCTTAACGAGCAAGCTCCTAAAAAAGTTAAGTTACAGAACTCTTTTTAATATATAACGTTTTAGGAAATGAAAGCATAAACAAACGAAAGTACAAAAGCACACATAAATTAATTACGGAAGAGAACGGATGCCTACGCTGCAGATATGATCAACAGAGCTCATGCCCTACCACTCTTACCTCGTCATTCCTAATGCTTGCTACGAGTTATCCTTTCAATCACACTAAATGCAGGCCCTGCACTGTATTCGGTAATCCTTAAATTAATCTCATCGATTGTTTGACTGTTTTCTAGGTATTACTAGCCTCTCTAATTCAGCGCAGATGTTAATGTCAACAGTAAATGCCTATGCGCCGTGTTCATATCCGGACCTCATTATCTGTTGTCCTTTGAAATGTATAATTCTCTTGAAATCTCTTCAAAGTTTGCAGAAAGCTTTTTTGTTAATGAAAAATTCGCTCCGCTTAGAACTATGGTGAACTTTTCCACTAGGACAACTCAGATTCTGTGAATTGCCTGTTTTTTTCGAAGTAAGTCGCTAAAGAGGGTTGAATGGGAAATTATTTTTCAAAAAGCGGATTTTGGTCTAAATTCAGGTAATCATACTGCGCGATGTTGCGACATCTTAAGTGATCAAAAGACAATATGTCCTTGCGAGGTAATCATGCAACAAAGAATATTTAATGGAAAATACGAGTAGCGGTCTAGCAATGCTGTTGACCAAAATTTTCATTGGTAGTCAAGACTTTTAAAAATGTGAAAAATGCATATATATGCCAGGTAATTGAAGAAATGCGTTCTAGAAAGTAAAAAAAAAGAAGATTCAAGAAAATGCGACATTTGGTGGATGCTTTCACAACCACTTCTGCAGCAACATGCATGTTAAGATAGTTACCTACGTCAGATTGAAAAATAAGAAAGTAAGTGGATTTGCTTTTCAATTTGCGGAATTATAAGACAATGTTAAACAGAACAATTCAAAATGTTCACCTGAAGAAATTACGCGTTATCAAAGTTAACGAAATTCAAAGTGACAACGGAACCGAAGCAGAGATGCGTGCCACAAGCAGACGACCAGTATGACGGCACTGTTTAGGACAATGATTACAGATTTGTAGTTGTCAACTTTCGCAAACGCGTCCTTGTCATACCTGTCACGGTAGTAAGCGCCGCTCGCTAGCCTACAGAACAAATTGAGTTGATGTTAGCTAAAGACGCTCATGTTCTAGACGTATCAGAAGAATATTGCTGTTGCACAGAAGAATATCGCCGTTGGTGTATCAAATGAATATCGTGGATACATATCCACAGGTGATCCTCTACTCAAGTTAAAACGCTGGGGGATCATGAAGCTTCGCTTTTATGTGTTGAACGCGATAGCGATATCTTTACCCTAGAGTATGCCTCAACCAACTATAGTAGTGCGTACTTTTTATTGCATTATATTACTCCGGAAGTTTAAAATGCGGATGAGTATGCCAGCTTTCATTTTTGGTTTTGCCACTGAATTTAGGTGAATTTTATTACTTTTCAAGTATTACTAGAAATCGCTTGTTTGATATGTCAAGATGGCTATGTGTTCTCCGCATGAAGGACATCAATTCTTCCATTTGACTCAAGCCGCCACCTCTACTAAGTAATAAGCCTGCGCCACAATTTGCTGCAACTATATGGGCTGCTCGCAGTTTATTTTCCGCACGTTCATAATCTGCGCAGGCTCGAAAGTAGAGCACAATTTAAAGTTACCACAGACCTATGACTGGCAGGCGTAAATAGTGACATTATGGTGGTGTCGTGGAGAATGAAGTTACAGCTGCAGACGCGTGTACCCCGGCATGGATTAGATAACGACAGCCCTATGATTACTGTACCCATGGGTTAAAAAGACTCCACTTGCTCGTGCCTTGCAAAGGTCCTCAATGTCATAGCTTGACATAGCACAATTGTTCTATAAACTTGTGACACACAACAAAGCTACGGGGCAATTCATGCTTTCCCAGGATTGAGATGTCAAGATAGAAACTGTCAATCAGCTGTAATCAAGAAGAATCACATTCTAATAGAGGATGAAGAGGCTAGCGGACCAAAGGAAGTCTATCAGTCAAGCTATAACTTGAGTCTATATATCTTGCTCTTTTACTGTGTTTTAGCATGGCAGGTTGTAAATTGTTTGTGTTGAGATGAACGCTTGTTTCTGAAT
Source organism: Rhipicephalus annulatus (assembly GCA_013436015.1). Classification (NCBI taxonomy): domain Eukaryota; kingdom Metazoa; phylum Arthropoda; class Arachnida; order Ixodida; family Ixodidae; genus Rhipicephalus; species Rhipicephalus annulatus. Next base: position 64,063 of record WOVY01004264.1, read on the forward strand.
AGGCTGGTAAATGGGCTTCAGCCGTGATGGTATGGTTGATACGATACTCGATGACTAATCTGCACAACATATATTTTTTCACGTCCATAATACTACTATTTTCATAGAGGCAAAATGCTAGAAGCCCGGGTACCGACTATAGGTGCATGATGTGGAATCTCCGAGGTGCATTTTTCTGCGGCCTGCCTCTACAGTGCGTCATAATGATAAATTGCGTCACGCACGTAAAACTATACAAACGAGTTAATAGGTTGAAAAAACTGCCAGCCAACTGGGCATCAAATACGATTGATTGCCAGTGTTACGTCGAACATACATTCCAAATTCATAGAAGTGGGTTTTTGAAAATTTGTTTCCCGAAGGCAATTCAATCTGTAGAAGTTTGAATATTTAGGTGTGCAATAACTAGTCGCGATGTAAAAAAACTTTTACGTTATTACATACTATGTGGTAAAAGTATTTCGTCTCAAAGAAACTAAACAGTTTGCTTGGGTAAACAGTGTACCGAGTTGAAAAGTGCAGGCGAAAAGCTCACAATAATTGGCTGGTAATCATGCCGACACCGCCTACATGCTTATAGCTTTTATTTAAAATTGAAAAAAACGGCATCAAGGCTCTAAACAAATACTCCAGTGTCTCAAAGACGCTTCGTGCGGAAGCAGCTTTGTGACATTGTGAAGGTGATCCCCAACCCTGGTTGAAAAATTAGGGGTTCATGAAACTTCGTCTTCAATGACTCAACGTAATCGCGATGTCCTAAAGTATGCTTCAATACTAGCGCATGTTTTTACAGCGGACGCTGTTACGACTTCATAGCACGGATCACGCGTGGCGCCGTAGTTTTTGGCCGTCGCCGCAGACGCCACCATTGGTGTCCATAACCAGTATAGAATAACAATAAAAAAACGCAGTAAATTAAAAACACCAACGACACAATGAGATTGGAACCCGGGTCCGCTGCGTGGCAGCCTAGTACACTACCACTAAGCCATGTCAGTGCTTCCAACTGGAAGACGAAGAAGTTCTAATGCATCATCTGTGCTAGGCCACTTCCTAGTTTTTCGATATTCTTCTCATTCTGACAGTCCCTATCGCTTTCCTGGGCTTCACACTCCACTCGAAATGACCTTGAGGCTCCCATCCATCTGGAGAAACACGCGAAGCGGACTTCTAGGCATGCTGTACCATACCCACCACGACGCGGAACATCACCGCCAGATGCACTCGATGCCAAATCTTCGGCAGTGGCGGCAAGTACTACACATGCAGCTTCTGTGGAGGGAACTACAGACCATAACCCTGTAAAGAAGCGACGCCACAGTGAGCAGGACAGCTCCGATCCTTCGGAGGAAAATGGAGGGAATATGAACCAAGCACCCTTCACGGTAGTGTCCTACAAGAGAAAAAAGAGGTACTGGCGTTCCTGTCGTCTTCTGACCTATCTGGAAGGCGGAGGCTTATGGAAGGTTAACCCTAACACTGTGGCATCAGCGGTTGTAACGTCAACCCAAGGGAAAGTTCTCAACCATCGCCTCAACACGGTTGGAAGCTTGGTGGTTACAGTGTCAACCCTACCCGCTGCAAACCGTTTGCTCACTGTGACTGAACTGGCTGGTGTAGCTGTAGAAGCCCGAGTTCCGTACTCATACACGGCGAACTATTGGAAAATACAAGATGTCCCTCAGGGCTACTCAAATGAAGCACTACAAGACTATTTACGGAATCAAGAACTCGTTTCAGCCAGGAGGCTCACTGCCTTCACACACGAAGAGAGAGGAAAAGTCAGAGGTACGTCGTCAATCTGTCAGTTTGGAATTTATCAAAGATTCACCACTACCTAAAACAGTTACGCTTGGCTTCTGTAGTTACCCGGTTGCAGAATACGTTGGAGCAGCTAAACAGCGTTATAAGTGTCAAAGGCATGGTCACATATCGAGAAACTGCACAGGCCCAATGCGCTGCAAAGTGTGTGCTCGGCCTCACTCGCACAAGGAATGCACGTCCAGAGCACAACCTAAATGTGCAAACTGCGGGGGCCCACACCCAGCCTCATATAGAGGATGCATAAAAAAGAAAGCTGCTACACTCGCACGCACGTCGGAACAAGCACAAGGGCAAACATCAAGGCGGAACGATCCACCGCCTAACCCTGATGTGGTATTCACGAGTATGAAAGACGTCTCCCTGGAACAACCACCACAAAGCCAAAAGACATCTGCTAACACGTACGCAGATGTTACTAAAAGAAACGTGGAAAATCCATGGGCTTAACGTCTTCATCAAAATCATCGCAACGTACCTCACAAGACCCACCAAGCCAGCACTACCGTCACCATTCTCAGTAGCCGCAACACGGCATGGAGATCTGCGAGAGACAGCAACACGGAAAAACCGATCAAGATGTGACGCGCATATTGATTCCCATGTTGTTTTCAGCCCTGAAAGCCCTTGTCTGCGCAAATTCCTCGTCAAGAAGTCTTCCATAGGTAGAAGCAATCCTTGCAATGGAGCCCCTGTTGTCGACGTCCTACGCACTGCAGGGGCACATTTCTTCCCAGTAGCAATCATGGCTTCCCCAAAGACATCGCCACCTGAACTGACAATACATAAAATATTTAGCACATGCACCATATTCCAGTGGAACGCTCGCGAGCTTCGCTCAAAGCTTTAGGATTTCTGACAGCTGGTACTCGCATACTGATTCCCTTTCATCGTCATCTCTGAATCACGAGTCGGACCACATTTCGGAATGAACGGGTATTATTTTCATCATTCAAAACGACTTGGCTATATCAGCAGATTACTCATGGCATTTGCAGAGATATTCCAGCCTCTGAGATCGACATCCCACCCCACAACGACAATGAATAAGCGTGCGCCATCACAGCAATTGGTAAAAAAAAGCACACTCATTGGAGTATACCTGCAACCAGGCAAGCTTTTCGATGCTTCAGGACTTGAAAATTTGATTTCAAGAACACCTACCCCACAATTCCTTTGTGGAGATGTCAATGCCCACAATGAAATTTGGGGCACATCACGCACTTGTGCGCGAGGAGCTAAGCTCGCAGAACTACTCTCGAAACATTCCATTGAACCTCTTAATGACGGCAGTATCGCATATCTACGAGGCTTTTCGACTACCAGTAGCATCGACGTCACCTTCGCAACAAGCTCAGTTGCCTGTAACTTTCATTGGTGCGCCTACTTGGAAACACGGTGGAGTGATCACTACCCAATCTTGACATCAGTGTTGGTGCGAAGATGTCATAAAGAAAAATAATTAAACGATCTACTGATTGGAATGCATTCAAAGACGCCGCTAGCAAAGAAATTACTGCTGCCACCAAGGATATAGAATTACTCACTACGATGTCTCATTGCCTTTAGCTGACATGTCTTTCAGCTAAGAATGACAGATTTCCGTAAAACGATAAGGAGCTTGAAAAACTGTGTGCTATTCGCAGGCGAGGTGAAAGGAAATTATTGCGCACGAAGTGTTTTGAAGACCTTTGAGCCTGTTGACCGACACAACGTCATATCCGGCGTTACTTGAATAAACGTAGCGAACAAAGATGGCGCCAGCTCTGCTCCACACTGGACAATCATCAACCGGTAGCCAAAATATGGCGGGACTTAGAGGCTTGCGAACACCACTGCAACAGCTTCACCCTTTCACCACACTTTCCCTTCACGAACGGAAATCTCTCAAAAAGCTGTTAAAAGGATACTGCACACAGTTATCATCAACTTCAACGCCCTGGAGCTCTTCCGCAAACAACAAATCTGACTTCTCACAAGAGACAGTGACAGCATTGGATTTGTCATTCACCATTGAAGAACTGAACACTGCGATCAGCGAATCAAACAGGCACACATCACCCGCTTACGACAAAATAAGCTATGAAGCCATCGCAAAGTTACCACACACCTCCCTGCTATGACTTATAGAAATATTGTTACGCACAAGGAGGAGCAGGACGTATACGGCTGAAGGGGGCCGTTTATTTTGGTCGCGGAGCGGCCAACAGGTAGATGATCGCAGACTCGTCGTCCTCTTTTTTCCTCCAGCTTGGGGCAGCCAGCATGTTCACCCATCTTCGTTTTCTTCCAAGGCATGCGTAACATTCCTCCCCTCGCAGACGAAGCCTGCCGGGTGAGGTAACCGATTCACCTTGGTGTGTACAACTTCAGTCAAGCGACATGGACTGCTTGGGTTTTAGCGGCTCTTCTACCACTTCTTGTGAGGCGAGCTATTGTGTATGTGACTTCCGTGATTTTGTCGAGAACGACAAACGGTCCGTCGTATGTGGCCAAGAACTTTTGGCATAACCCGCGTCTTCGTACCGGAGTCCACAGCCCCACTAAGTTGCCTGGGTGGTAAGTTACAGGCCGGTGGCGGACGTCATAGCGTACCTTTGATTTTTCCTGTGATGCCAAAGTGCGTAGACGGGCAATACGACGCGCTTCTTCTGCAAGGCAGAGGATTTCGGTGACTGAGAGGTTCTCGTGCGACGAGAATGGCAAAACTGTGTCGAGTGTGAGCCGTGGCGGTCGTGCGTACATCAAAAAAAGGGACTATAGCCTGTCGTCTTGTGCTTAGCGGTGTTGAACGCGTACGTTAGAAATGGTAGCACGTCATCCCAGTTCTTGTGGTCGGATGCCACATACATAGAGAGCATGTTTACAATTGTTCGGTTGGTGCGCTCCGTGAGCCCATTTGTTTGCGGATGGTATGGCGACGAGTGACGAAGGCGGGACTCACTCAATCGAAGCAGCTCTTCTACTATGTCTGCCGTAAATTGTCGCCCACGATCACTGATTCTCACCTGAGGTGGGCCATGTTGGAGGATAACGTGCTGCAGCAGGAACACAGAGACGTCGCTGGCAGTTGCGGTTGGTATGGCCGCCGTCTCGCAGTAGCGCGTGAGGTAATCGACACATACAATTATCCAGCGATCGCCCTTAGCCGACTTTGGAAAAGGGCCCATGAGGTCAATGCCCACCTGTTGGAAAGGTGGGCTTGGAGGTGGCAAGGGCTGTAGAAGACCAGCCGGAGCAGTAGACGGGCGTTTGTGGCGTTGACACTGTGTGCAGCTGGCCACATACGCCTCGACTGACTGTCGCATTCCTGGCCAATAAAAGCGTTCCTTAGCACGGTGAAGCGTCCGCGCAGAACCTAAATGTCCGAACGTAGGATCGTCATGCATCACACCTAAAATCGCTGTCCGAAGGGTTTCTCGCACTACCAGGAGGAAACGTGCGCCAGTGCTGGAAAAGTTCTTCTTGTATAGGAGTCCGTTGCGTACACAGAAATGACATGCCGTAGGAGCTGTGCAAAGCGTTGATAGCCTGGTGTCCTTTCGCTGTTCATCTTTGAAAGTACTGAGGTCGGGAAACTTTGGTGACACAGAAGCTACGAGGTGATCGAGGTCATCGGCGTCATACTCTGTAGTGCTCAGTGGCATGCGCGAAAGGCAATCTGCGTCGGCGTGTCGTCGACCACTTTTGTACGAGACTATGAAGTTATACTCTTGGAGCCGAAGTGCCCAGCGCGCTAGACGGCCGCAAGGATCCCGAAGGTTGACGAGCCAACACAATGAGTGGTGGTCGGTGACGACTGTAAAAGGGCGTCCGTATAAGTAAGACCGAAACCGCTGAATCGCAAATACTACCGCGAGGCATTCTTGTTCTGTGACAGTGTAATTCTGCTCGGGCCTACTCAAGGAGCGACTTGCGTATGCAATCACGTGCTCGCGGTTACCATAGCGTTGAACTAGGACGGCACCAATTCCTATGCCGCTGGCATCTGTGTGCAGTTCGGTTGAAGCTGATTGGTTGAAGTGTTGAAGAACAGGCCGCGACGTCAGGAGGAACTTCAGTGGACGAAAAGAGGAGTCGCACTCTGGAGTCCACTCGAAGGGAGTATTCTTCCGTAGCAAACATGTCAGCGGATACGCGACATCGGCAAACTTGGCTATAAAGCGGCGAAAATAGGAGCAAAGCCCCAAAAAACTGCGGAGCTCCTTCACAGAGCGTGGCACATTGAGTGCTTCAACGGCTGCTGTCTTCTGGGGATCTGGACGGATGCCCTCCTGATCGACTAGGTGCCCGAGAACAAGGGTTTGTCGGTCTCCGAAGTGGCATTTCTTTGAGTTAAGAACAAGGCCAGCGTTTCCTATGCAAGTCAGTACAGTATCCAGACGTGAATTGTGTTCGCTGAAGGTGCGGCCAAAGATGACGACGTCGCCGAGATAGCACATGCAAATGCTCCACTTCAAGCCACGAAGAACAGTGTTCAGAAATCGCTCGAACGTCGCCGGCGCGTTGCACAGTCAAAATGGCATCACGTTGAATTCAAAAAGGCCGTTAGAGGTTACAAAGGCTGTCTTTTCTTTATCTTCAGAATGCATGGGAATTTGCCAGTAGCCCGATATTAAGTCTACAGAGGAAAAGTAAGAGGCCGAATGCAGACAGTCTATGGCATCATCAATACGTGGAAGTGGGTACACGTCTTTTTTGTTACAGCATTCAATCGGCGATAATCGACGCAAAATCTCCAGGATCCGTCTTTCTTTTTAACGAGAATTACTGGGGCTGCCCATGGACTTACCGACTCTTGAATGATACCGTTTTCCATCATTTCGTTCATCTGCTCATTAATAATCCGCCGCTCGGATGGCGAAACACGGTATGGCTTTTGTCTAATCGGATTGGCCAAACCCGTGTTGATAGTGTGACATGTCCGAGAAGCAGGGATTAGGGGCGCTTTGTCTTTCTACGCAAAATCGAATGCAAAGACGTGCTTCGAAAGTACATTGACCAATGTTCGGCGTTCACTTCTGCTCAGCGACTTATTCACCATTGACAGAGAGCCGTTTCGAAACTGTGACTACGTTGCTCTTTCGGCGCATCTCTAAGCTCGGTCACCAGTAAGGCCTCGTGTTGTCCACTCACGACCGCTAACTTTAGACCATCTGGTAACATCACGGGTTCTGTAGAGCAATTGACAGTCCATAATCCCGCGCGTCTACGTCTGATCGACACCACACAATGTGGGATCAACACATTCTTTTTCATGCAGTTGGTGTACACTGGTTCTACGTTGGCATCAAAGTTGGCAGAATAGCTGTCGCTGCAACCAACAGGTACACGAACGGTTGATAACGGTGGTAGGATAGTGTCGCCACAGACACACAATGCCGTCTCACCATCCACAGGGTTTTCCAAGAGTGCTGTCGGAACGTGATCACTCAAGACTATTGTCCCTGTGCGGCAGTCGACAGTCGCACCACACTCCCTCAAAAAGTCCATACCCAAAATAACATCTTGTGTCGCCTGCGGAATAATCACGAACTCCGTTGGGATAACGCGGCCTCCGAGAAATACGTTAGCTTGACACACACCAACAAGACGCAGTGCCTCACCACTCACTCCGCAAATCTTCGCAGCTTGATTCCACCTAAATAATACCTTCCGCCCCAAGGTACCTTTAAAACACGCACTCATGACCGAAATGGTTGCCCCCGTACCCAACAAAGCTATCACAGGCACACCGTCAACAAAAACACGTACTTTGTTCTTGAGCATCAACACAGGAGGTATTTCTGGTATTAGCACGTCTCCGGCGACCTCACCTCCATCGGCCGCGCTTGCTAGTTTCCCTGTGACAAAGGAGACGTGTTGCGGCGCCGTGGTGAAAGAGAACGGGGAACACGAGGCGGTGGAGGCGTCAAGCTCCTGTCAGATGTAGAGGAGTGGTTCCGGAAGCTGTGTGTCCAGTAGTCGTCGCGAGGCAGCAAGTGTGTTGCATTAGGGTCGTCGTACGGTTGATCAGACGATCGTGTGAAATGCTGTGGTGGGCCATAGTACGTTGCTCGCGGGTCATCGCGAAGTTGTTTTGGAAGACCGTGCAAGTGTGGTGGGTAGCCATACCGTGGGGCTACACGTCGACGGTTGCGAAATCGCGAAATATGTCCTGGTACACCACAGGAGTAGCAAACTGTGAGAGGTCGACACTCTGTTCGTCGATGAATCGAACATCGTCTTCTCTGGCGGAGTGGGTCGGTTCGTTCCGTATATCATAGGGATAGACCGGGCGTCGCGAAGAAGGCGGACGCTGGGGGCGTCGGTCATGGCGAGGAGCTGGCAACCGTGGTGCTCTCCTTGGCTGTGGGGGTGCGCTGTACTCAACAGCTGCTGCACTAACCTTCGATTGCCAAGGGGTCGTAGAAGGCGGCGGCGCAGTCACAGCCTCACGTGGCACATATACCGAATGTTGGTCGTTTACAGAATGGTGATCAACAGCTGACTGCGTCTGTTTTCTATAGCGAAAAAGTTCTTCGCGAACAATCTCTCGAATCGTCGAGGACAGGTCTCGGCAGGTGCTCGTGTCGATGCTGGCAACCGTTGTAACATTTGTGAGCCGGCCGAACTTTGGAGTAATCCTGCGCATTTTCAGCTGTTCGAAAGTTCGGCAATGCCGAATCACGTCGGACACCGAGCTCAGGTGCTCTTTTCCGATTAGAAAATTATATACATCTTCGGCTATGCCTTTCAGCAAATGCCCTACTTTGTCGTCTTCTTACATCTGATCATTGACCACCTTGCAGAGCTTCAGCACATCCTCTATATAAGTGGTACATGTCTCACCTGGAAGCTGCGCGCGTTGAGACAATGTCTGCTCTGCCCGCTTCCTTTTGACGCTCGAGTCGCCGAAACACGCTTTCAGCTCTGCAACAAAAACGTCCCACGTCGTCAGTGTGTCCTCGTGGTTTTCGTACCACACGAGCGCAGTATCCGTTAGGCAAAACACCGCATTGCTGAGCTGATCGGTGGCATCCCAGCCGTTGGACTTGCTGACTCGATTGTACTGGACGAGCCACGCGTCGACATCCTCTTCCGATTTTCCTTCAAAGGTTGGCGGGACTCGGTAGTAGGGCACGGAACACATTGGAGTTGGCCTTGAAGCGTTAGATGGCTGATCTTGGGCCATTACGATCGGCGCAGGCGGGAGTCCGGCAAGGCGGCGGCTGCGGTGTAGTCCAGGTAGTGAAGCTCCCGTCGTTGGGCTTGTCTTACCCAGCACGCTTCCACCAATCTGTTACACACAAGGAGGACCAGGACGTATACAGCTGAAGGGGGCCGTTCATTTTGGTCGCGAAGAGAAGCGCTGGAGCGGCCAACAGGTAGATGATCGCAGACTCGTCGTCCTCTTTTGATGATGATGATGATGATGATGATCCTTGAAACACTGGCGCACACCCACAAAGGGGGATCGGCCAAGAACCGGGCGGCAGGATCTTAACTAAAAGGCTAATGGCTTTTCAAAGAAAACGTAATTTTGGGCTGAAAAAAAATATATATAGAAAGAAAAGCCGAAAATCGAAAAAGGAGTATATCTGAGCAGGGAGCGATGCAGGCTATCAGATGCGATTTGAGGCAGAGGTAATGGTGGGTCCTCTTTTTTCCTCCACCTTGAGGCAGCCAGCATGCTCACCCATCTTCGTTTTCTTCCAAGGCATGCGTAACAATATTATAAACCTCCATGGCTGCTTGGTGAGGTTCTTGCCGATTGAAAACTCGCTAAAATTGTGCCCATTTTGAAACCTTTCAAGCAGCCAACAAGCTACGCCTCTTTCCGACCCGTTTCCCTGCTGAGATGCGTTGGCAAGCTTATGGAGCGGATGGGTCATAAACGAATGACTTGGTTCATAAACGGATGACCAATTTCCTCAAGAAATGAACGGATCATGCCATGGCAAATCAGCTATCGATAATTTCATCACCCTCGTCTCTTCACTTGAAGAGGACCCCTTTGTTGGACGCATTCCAATAGCTATCTTTCTCAACATCAAAGAAGCTTTTGATTCCGTCTTTCACCATGCCATTCTTGCAGCCATGGTGCAGTCTTCGACTTGGAGGAAGACTGTATAAATGGATTGAGAGCTATTTATAAGAACGGAAAATATATATGTGCACTGCAAACGGTCCCACACAGTTTTGAGCAGTAGAGAAGGGCGCACCTCAGGGCGCAGTGATCAGTCCACTTCTTTTCAACATCACCCTGATACATATAACAAGGACATCGCTTCGAAGAGTGCACATCATAATTTACACCGGCAATATCTGTATCTGGAGTGCTTCAAAATCGCGTTTTGTTACTAAGAAACGTATTCAAAAAGCTTTACAGAACCTCTCCATGTATTTGGCTCCCAGGGGTATGCACTTTCTTCAGAGAAGAGCACAACCATCACATTCACGGGAAAGAAAATGACCAAGTATCCGCTCCTCCTTGGTGGCCGGCCACTGACCTATGTACGGTCTCAGTGATTTCTTGGAAGAGTCATCGACAGAAGTCTTTTCTGGTCTCCTCAGGTGAAGAAACTTGGAGCGAGAATAGCTGCATCATCACAACTCTTCAAATTGATGACGGGAACACGATAGGGATGCAAGTGCCGATCAATGGTCCTGCTTGAAAATGCGTATGTTGAAGGAACCTTGCGTTATTGCCTACCGGTGCTTCACCAATTATCACCAACAAACAAGAGAACTTTAGAGGCCGCACGAAATAATTGCCTACGAATCTGTCTAGGCCTTCCGAAGAGCTCATCAGGCTCGGGAACTGTAGCGGAAACAGGATGTCTTCCGCGAGACGTCATCTCAAATGAGGACTTGCGCACTCATTTCCGCCATGTCATACATGGAAAGAAACACTTTCTGTACCGCATACATCTCACCCACAGCAATTCAGCATTCGGAAAAGTTCTGTAAATGCAGCAACTTATTCCTAATAGACAGCCGAAGAAGTTGATGTCTTCAAGATTTCCTCCGTGGACGATTTCACCTCTTGATATTAAACAGCGTGTCCCAGGAATCAATGAAGCGAACAGACGTACTGCACCGACCGCACTGCTGCAGACTTCTCTCTTCTATTTAACCCAGCATTACACTCAGCATTCTCATATTTACACGGACGCTTCAACTACTCAGGAGATCTCGTCATATGGCCTCTATGTTCCCTCTAAAGAACAAAGTCTATCCTATCGGCTACAAAGCAGGACATCATCAACGATAGCAGAACTTCATGGAATTAAACAAGCAGTCCTCTACATTCTGCGTCAAACGCCGAACGGAAGGGTGATCTTCACTGACTCTAAGGGAGCTCTACAAATACTATTCAGCCTCTTAAAAAAACAAATGATCAACCGATATTATTGGATATAGCATACTTACACCACGTGGCTATTATCGCGGGTCACGCTATCGAATTTCAATGGATACCGGCTCATTGCGGTATAGTGGCATATAAAATGCAGATGAAGCGTCCCGCAAAAGACATCAAAAGCAAAAATTACAGGTGAACCTAATTCACTAAATCATATGCTTCGTAGCTAGCTAAAAGGCTTGCTTCTGAAGAAAACAAGAGGCTATGGAACCTCCCGACACATCATTATGTTTCCCCAATCTGTCCACCAGCATCTAAAGACTAGACTCTCATCCCGAATCCCTCGACACCTGGAAACTCTCTACCTTTGTCTCCGGCTGAACAGTGCTCATGGAAACAATTTACGGTATGGCTTCGCTCAAGTAGACAGTCCATACTGCATTAACTGTGGCTCCATAGACACTGCAAAACATATTTTGTTTGAGTGCTGAGCGTATGCCGATGAGCGTGTGCCCTATGAACACTGCATGCATGTGTTAACCCAAATAACTTTATCAGTTGATAGTGTCCTGAGCCATTTCCCCCCTTCATGAAACAGAGCAAAGCGATGAAACTTTTATTCGCGTGTTTAGACAATATCGGTCAGCTAGACAAACTCTAGGGGCACCTTGAAAACTGAAGACATGCTGTCAGCACACGTCCCCGCCCAAGAGACAGAAAAATGTCTGTGAATTTACTTTTTTTCTATTTTAATTCTTAATATGTTTTCTCTCTCTCTTCGTGCCTTTCAGTGCCCAATCCGCTCCCCCACGCAGAGTAGCTAGTCAGCGACACACACACGCCGGGTAAATTCTCTGCTTTTCAATAAAGAGCTCTTTTTCTGCTTCTGTCTCGTTTTTAATATGGCCTTAGGCAGGCGTGATGTCGGAAAAGGAATGAAGTAATTATAAGTAATAAAGCGCTTTAGAACATAAAGCGAACATTCAGGCGTAAACACTGCGAATTGCTCAATGAGTGGGCCTTCCAATGCCCCAACCCATTAAAAACTCGTTCTTGATTACCTATTAACTGTTGCGATACTCACTTTGGGCATAATTCTTCATAGTTGTCAGCCACTGCATTGGAATTGCACAAAATTCCTAAGAAGTGTGCAGCGGATACCAGGCTTCTCGAAAGAACTTCGAAGGATAGCATAGTGAATGCTGGCCTATACCACACAAATGATATATTCACGGCATCGTGGGTATGCAGCAGTATGCTTGTTGTAGTTACTTTAGGAGTGTTACTTTTGAGGTTTACACTGTTTTTGTTATATAAAGGGTAACCTATGCAAGAACAATGAGAATTAAATGCGCCCCTTGCAGCTGTTTGATCACTCTTATGCACGGCAGCCATGTTCGTAAATGTGTTAGACTATTGCATAAACCAATTTTTTTTCTCTTTACAAGTGCTTCATCTATGGCAGACACAGATGCGGTAATATCAACTAGTTATAGCAACATCTTTACCATTTACCTTTAGTTTGATATGTAGAAGATGAAGAGCCGCTAAAAAACAGTCTCCAATTTTGTCGTCAGGAAGGACTGTGCAGCCTCTTTTATTCGTCTTTTAATTCAGCTGAGTCTGGGAGTGAAGAAGCTACATGCTCTTGGTCGTTACTAGCATCGGAGATGACATTGAATACTCGGTTTTGGCCATGCCAACTGTCGAAATCGGCTGACCTACAAGGTGCTTTCTCTAGATGGTAATCTGTCCTTCGTGTATTTTGAGAATTCAAATCAACTTAGGGGACTTTGAGAGCACCTAGAAGTTCCTCGATAGTTTTAGGTGATTGCACTTGTGCCTGTCTCTGGAGTTCCTCAGGGAGGGCGTAAATAATTGGTGGTACTATCACCTGCTCCGGCAGTTCCGGGCTTTCCATTTGAAGAAGCCGTCTTTTCTCATGAAAAAAACTCTAGGGGCTTTCCTGATTGAATTTTGTAAAAAAATGGCTAAGTGTCACTTCTCGACGGGGTTTTCTTGGATACTGCGAGGAAACTCCTTTTCTACTCGTCCCATGTGTCGGTCTCGTGTCTGGCTTAGTGAAGCTTGTACCACGTTCGAGCCAGTCCGGTAAGAAACAGACTTGTGTTCCTGATGCGCTCACTGAATCCTTGACACGAGTGGTCCTCACACGCATTTTCGTAGAACTTGATCCAAGTGCCCAGCCTTGTGTTTCCACCATCGAATGAATCAAGCTTTGCTGACTCCTTGTTGAGTCTTTGCTGTACCTGTATGACGCCGAGAAGAATGTCCACGAATTTCTGCTGGCGCTCTGCGTGCTGCTGCTGATGACAGAACATTTCCATGAGGTATGTGTCAACAGAACAATCTTGTTAACTTGACGAAGTCCTTAACGACGTTTTGAAAAGTGGCCGCATGATGTATTCTTGGAACTCGGAGTATTTTAGTTTTAGCTTCACTGATATTGATGGTGGTTGAGCTCATCCGGTGTCTTCCCGGCTTGCTGAGGGGTGACCTCATGCGATTCGGAAGTCGTGATACCTCCAGGCAATTCATATGTGTGTTCAACTACATCACACGGCTCAAAATATGGCCTGTCACTTGAACTTCGAGAAAAAGTCATAATGATCCACAAAGTTTTGTTCCTAAAGCTGTCGAAGACTGCACCATTATAATGTTCCAACACAGACGGAAATCAAGATTTTATTTTTCTTCTTTCTCTTCCTACGTTGTTCGAAGCAGGTTATCGTCGTCTTGGCATCGCTACATTGGTGTCGGTAGAAATAGGAGGGTAAATATTGCCCTGCCATTTCATATTTTTTGTTTTAGGAATCACACATCTGCTCAATAATAATTCTTGTAACACTTAAATAGCACTGTTCCATTGTGGGTGAAAATGGTTCGGCGGGTAATATTTCACACACGCTCCGTCCTAAGTATGTGTGCTTTTTTATTTTTTCTGATTAAAACTGTTGTCAATCAGCGCATATGCTTGTCATCCTTCGCGTATGATTTTCCTCATTTTCGATGCAATGAGTGCATTGGGATAGAGCGTGTGCATTAGCTACAGGGTAGCCAGCAGAGACTATAGGTAGTCTTTAGACGACAATTCTAGAAAAGCTGCAAAGGCATACATCGATAGAAATTTTATATACTCTGTTATATATATATGGTTTACTGAAATTTATGGATATTTGTTTATAGCTCAATAATAGACAAAAGCGAGCGAAATTGCATCTCTATAAAGCTATATACTACGTCTCTAGACAATCTGCAGACCTTTGTTAAAAGAAAGGAAGTTTTTGTCATTCAGCCGACTTGCTGTGCCCAATCTATAGACTAAACGTTTTGTGGACTAATATATAACTGAGTGTGGCGACTGATCTATTGAAGCTTTATAGACGAGTCTAAAAAAATGTATCTATATTATGTCAACTGATTTAATCGACTGATCTCTACAAACAATCCAAACAAAATTGTTAACGGGAAGGGAAATGTATACATAGTGTTCGTAAAGGCAGGCATGCGTTTCAACCAGACAAACGGCGATTCTTCAAGCGTACCCATCGATAGTATATATATATATATATATATATATATATATATATATATATATATATATATATATATATATATATATACTATCGATGGGTACGCTTGAAGAATCGCCGTTTGTCTGGTGTGTTTAGGTGTGTTTAGGTTGTATAAGAGGGACAATTAATCAGTTGCCCGCTCATAATAAGTTCACGTGCTACGTGGCGCCAAACATGCGCATAAGAGTGTTTTCACACTCGTTGTTTGGCTTATAGATGGCGCTGACTGTCACTCCTACTTCTAATTCACAGATAAACCCAAAAAGTGGATGGAGGGAGGGCCGCTGTGATAGCTCAGTGGTTAGAGCATCGAACGCGTAATTCGAAGGTCGTAGGTTCGATTCCTGCTCACAGTTGGTAATTTTTTCATCCACTTTTCTTTCTTCTTATTTACATTCCATTGGTTTTTAATAACTTCCCCTGTACATTCCTTGGCATTACTGTCTGTTATATCTCATTATATTGTGTTAAAACACGGAAAAACGAGCCCTTAGGTATACACTTCTTTCCCTTATTTCATTGAACGAGGGTCTCGTACTGGCAGACTTGGTGTGTTTAGGTTGTATAAGAGGGACAATTAATCAGCTGCCCGCTCATAATAAGTTCACGTGCTACGTGGCGCCAAACATGCGCATAAGAGTGTTTTCACACTCGTTGTTTGGCTTATAGATGGCGCTGACTGTCACTCCTACTTCTAAATTCACAGATAAACCCAAAAAAGTGGATGGAGGGAGGGCCGCTGTGATAGCTCAGTGGTTAGAGCATCGAACGCGTAATTCGAAGGTCGTAGGTTCGATTCCTGCTCACAGTTGGTAATTTTTTCATCCACTTTTCTTTCTTCTTATTTACATTCCATTGGTTTTAATAACTTCCCCTGTACATTCCTTGGCATTACTGTCTGTTATATCTCATTATTATTGTGTTAAAACACGGAAAACGAGCCCTTAGGTATACACTTCTTTCCCTTATTTCATTGAACGAGGGTCTCGTACTGGCAGACTTGGTGTGTTTAGGTTGTATAAGAGGGACAATTAATCAGCTGCCCGCTCATAATAAGTTCACGTGCTACGTGGCGCCAAACATGCTGCATAAGAGTGTTTTCACACTCGTTGTTTGGCTTATAGATGGCGCTGACTGTCACTCCTACTTCTAAATTCACAGATAAACCCAAAAAAGTGGATGGAGGGAGGGCCGCTGTGATAGCTCAGTGGTTAGAGCATCGAACGCGTAATTCGAAGGTCGTAGGTTCGATTCCTGCTCACAGTTGGTAATTTTTCATCCACTTTCTTTCTTCTTATTTACATTCCATTGGTTTTAATAACTTCCCCTGTACATTCCTTGGCATTACTGTCTGTTATATCTCATTAATATTGTGTTAAAACACGGAAAAACGAGCCCTTAGGTATACACTTCTTTCCCTTATTTCATTGAACGAGGGTCTCGTACTGGCAGACTTGGTGTGTTTAGGTTGTATAAGAGGTACAATTAATCAGCTGCTCGCTCATAATAAGTTCACGTGCTACGTGGCGCCAAACATGCGCATAAGAGTGTTTTCACACTCGTTGTTTGGCTTATAGATGGCGCTGACTGTCAATCCTACTTCTAAATTCACAGATAAACCCAAAAAAGTAGATGAGGGAGGGCCGCTGTGATAGCTCAGTGGTTAGAGCATCGAACGCGTAATTCGAAGGTCGTAGGTTCGATTCCTGCTCACAGTTGGTAATTTTTTCATCCACTTTTCTTTCTTCTTATTTACATTCCATTGGTTTTAATAACTTCCCCTGTACATTCCTTGGCATTACTGTCTGTTATATCTCATTAATATTGTAGTTAAAACACGGAAAAACGAGCCCTTAGGTATACACTTCTTTCCCTTATTACATTGAACGAGGGTCTCGTACTGGCAGACTTGGTGTGTTTAGGTTGTATAAGAGGGACAATTAATCAGCTGCCCGCTCATAATAAGTTCACGTGCTACGTGGCGCCAAACATGCGCATAAGAGTGTTTTCACACTCGTTGTTTGGCTTATAGATGGCGCTGACTGTCACTCCTACTTCTAAATTCACAGATAAACCCAAAAAAGTGGATGGAGGGAGGGCCCGCTGTGATAGCTCAGTGGTTAGAGCATCGAACGCGTAATTCGAAGGCCGTAGGTTCGATTCCTGCTCGCAGTTGGTAATTTTTTCATCCACTTTTCTTTCTTCTTATTTACATTCCATTGGTTTTAATAACTTCCCCTGTACATTCCTTGGCATTACTGTCTGTTATATCTCATTAATATTGTGTTAAAACACGGAAAAACGAGCCCTTAGGTATACACTTCTTTCCCTTATTTCATTGAACGAGGGTCTCGTACTGGCAGACTTGGTGTGTTTAGGTTGTATAAGAGGGACACTTAATCAGCTGCTCGCTCATAATAAGTTCACGTGCTACGTGGCGCCAAACATGCGCATAAGAGTGTTTTCACACTCGTTGTTTGGCTTATAGATGGCGCTGACTGTCACTCCTACTTCTAAATTCACAGATAAACCCAAAAAGTGGATGGAGGGAGGGCCGCTGTGATAGCTCAGTGGTTAGAGCATCGAACGCGTACGTAATTCGAAGGTCGTAGGTTCGATTCCTGCTCACAGTTGGTAATTTTTTCATCCACTTTTCTGTCTTCTTATTCACATTCCATTGGTTTCAATAACTTCTCCTGTACATTCCTTGGCATTACTGTCTGTTATATCTCATTAATATTGTGTTAAAACACGGAAAAACGAGCCCTTAGGTATACACTTCTTTCCCTTATATATATATATATATATATATATATATATATATATATATATATATATATATAACCTGAAAATAGGAAATATTAGCATGCGATGCAAAAAAAAGATGGCGTACTGTCGCAATAATGTCCCGAACTGCTCTGAATGATTTCCAGAGAAGGTTTCAGTGATCTTAACTGCACTCACAAATTCGTAAATATACGGCCAGTGAGCAGAAGTATAATGAATGAACCATGTGCGTTAGGATTACTGACAGCTAGCAGCGCCTGTCAATTCTTAGTTTTTTTTTCAAGACATCAGAGTACTGCGCCTAAGTTCATTTATCACGTGCATTTTGCACGTGATAAATGAACGCCTGAAAATTTCAAAACCAGTGTTCTTTGTTATTGTTTTCTTTTCACATTGGTGTGATGATCTTTTGAAGGAGGGCACTTCAAGCGCCCGGCTTGTCGTTCATCTATCTCGTGTCGCTTGATCACACTCACCGTAACGCACTCACTGCAGGCCATGACAAGGGTGAACGTTAAAGAACCCCAGGCGGTCAAAATTTTTGGAGCCCTCCACTACGGTGTCTCTCTAATCATATGGTGGTTTTGAGACGTTAACCCCACATGTCAATCTTCAGGACATTACAAGGTTAGGAAAGAACAAGATTTCAAGTATGTAGTCAAAATAACTGACCTAAATTCACTAAAAACGCGTTTCGTACTGTTTTAGTACACTTGGGGTGGCTTCCGACGGGGTGGAAGAAAGAGCGGCTGCACCTCGCTGAACGTAAAATCTTTAGCTCGGTGAGTGAATGCGCCTCCGCCTGCCCTTCCTTCTCGCCGGCACGGCGAGGCGTGTGAGTCACTATAGTAGCTGTAGGTGACGCTTATCTCAACAGCCGCAACAATAAGGACGTCAATTCTCCCTATTGCGAGTCTCCCTCACAAGATTCCACGCATACCAGGAAAGCCCTGCATGCTTAGCTCAAACATTGGCTTCATAGACGGTTTGGTAAACGGAGTTGTGTAAACAGTGTTTTCGCTTGTAGATCTCTACAAACTGAAATAGCTGCGTGCCTTTTCAACGCTCTTCCTCACGTTTCTCGGCAGTGGAGCTGCCACACGTCGTTTCAGTATATTTAGGCCATGCGAAACCCATGGGAGGGCTGAAATCAAAATTTATATCACCCCGAAATTCGTATACGAGTGGTATACGAATTCGTATCCCGCATACCCAGTAAAACCCAAGTTTTACTGGGTATGCGGGAGATGACCATGTAGGAAGTGGCGACGTTAATAAAACCAGCCGAAAGTATCCATACATTTGATATCGCGATAAAAACAAATGAATAGTATGCTTCGAAGAAATGTAGTGCTGAAATAAAGTTGAAAGAAGTTGAAGTGCATTTCATCGATACTCGGAGGTCATGGCTTGTGGAGAGGTGTTATAGTGGATCTTTCATAGGAAACGATAGCATGATAACGGATAACACGGGACAAGAAGCAGACAGGACATGCACTCTTAGTGCATTTTTTCTGCCCACACGAATGCATTTTTCTATGCATTCAAATCAAAGGAATTTTTTTCTTCAAAAGGAAACTTCTTTAAATGAGAAGACCACACGCAATGAACAAACATTACGTGCATCATTCAATTGTTGAAGGCAATGCATCTACGTACAATATTTTGACATATCAGTACAGTTCAGCTTTGATGATATAAGCGCTTAAGCAAATTTTCCAAGTTGTACTCTGTCGACCAAACATAGCACAATGGTCCCGTAGACGTCCGCCGCGTAACTGACGCCTCGGTAAAAGTTTACATGTGTTTCCCTGGATATGTTCACAAAAAGTGGTTAAAAATGGTAACACGAATGTGCAGTGTAAAAAGCATCCACGACCGCAGAACCTTACTCGTTCACAAAGAAGGGTTCACGAATGCATCGCAAGCCATCTCTCACTGCTTCTGGTTCGTTCGCTGTGCTTCATTCGCTGCAGAGAGCGAGGAAGGGGATATACTCACATAATTAGGGCAGATGCGGTAAAAAGGACGACTACCACAGCGTTTCATTGTAGGTATTTCAGCACGTTCCGGAGTAGAAGTTCAGTACATAAAGTTGTGAGGACTTGATAAAATATCCACTCATTTATATCCGAAGATACAGTGACTTCCCATGAATTGACATTCCGTATGAATAGAATAAAATTCAACTGAAAGGTAGTTCCTGTTGATAATGTTTTCTGACGAGCGAGCTCAATCTTCAACTTTAAAATATATATCATGGCAACAAGGAAGTTCAAACGCACAAAAGCTGCGTGTGTTTTTTAAGGAATATAAGAATACTGCGTTGATGGACGGCTAAAGAATGCAATGTGACAAATATTATCCATAAACAATTGTCGTCATACGTTGACAGGGGCTTCATCACCTCTGAAGTTCAAATGGATAGATTAAATAGACCTTAAAAAAACGCGGATCTCCGCTCAGGGACGGTAGTGATGCCGCCTGCTACCAAACTTACACATTTAGCATTGGAGTACTGGTACCATTACATAGGGTTCTACTTCTGTATTCACTGAACTGAATCGACTGACCGAATGCAATTAGGTGTAAAAAAGAAGCGCTAATAAGTAAATGAATTCAAAAATTGTGGGAAGGATAAGATGGGTACAGAATTGTGTTCATGATATACATTCCCAAATGTGACGAATCGATCTAAGTGACGGAGTAAATCAATGACTCATATGCGCCATCACAGGAAAACACTTCATCTTCTAGCATATCTGGCCTCCCATGTAATGGTAAGGAAAGCAAGTATACGTCAACACGCTCGAAACAGCTGCTTAGCCAAACATAACTATATACAGTTCGTAGAACCATATGTTTTGCCAGCAGCTATGTGATAGAGGTGGCAGTAACACCAAATGGTTTTTGAGTCAAAGAAATGTATCACACAATCAAGTCATGTCTAATACAGAAGTGTGGTTACCCTCATGTGCTAAATACACAAAGCGAATACAAAGTATTCTTTAGTACATCTTGAGATTAGTATACCTTGTTTTACAATATCTTTAAAGCTTCCGGAAACACCCGCACTACAAAAATAAAAAAAAATTTTAAGGGGGCCTCCTGCTACTTTGTCATCAATACTGAAGATAACATCATCTGCTATAGTGATATATGATCAACCTAAAGGGTACTGAGAGTGCGTGCGTCATTGTTTTGCTGAGAGGCGATTAGCGCTTAATTTCATTAGTGCTCATGGCATATACCACACTTAAATTTTGCTTGTCATTTACCACATGAAGTGAACCGTACAGTTTCCGCATAGAGAGAATCGACAGACTGTTTGAAATTCGATGCTTCGTCATACAGAATCTTGACGTTCTTCTGCAAAGCAAAGTCGGCGCTCGCTGTTGGAGTAAAGCAATGACTGATATTTAATTGACTGTAGCTCCATTTTTTTTTCAGAGTGTACTTGTGCCATCCAAAAGTGTCATGCGAGTAATTACTTCTAGTGAATGCAAGTGCGAGCTTAGCAGCGACACTCAGTCGTGGCAACAAAGACAAATTGAGTAGTAAAGAGACGCACAATTTTCACACCAACGAGTACTAACAGACATTTTCTTTGCTGGAGTGAATTTATTCGATAAAATAAATGCTAATTCTGCCTACTAGCTATGAACATATAGAAGACGCCCCAAGTACCACACCGTGTCTTTAAAACACGAAAAGAAATATTCAACGTCTGCTAACAGATTATTAACCTGAGTTGACGCACTGAAGACGTCACTAGGAGAAAGGGCGATTAGCGGGCGGCAACTACGCAGAGAAGACGTTTCCTCTAGGCTTATCTGTTATGTAGTTAAGTGACGTGCGTCCAGTTGCACTGTTTATGGCTGCAGCGCTTCAATTTGATAACATTCGTCGCATCAACCCTACTGGTGGAATGCTTTATGAAGATAAAATTATTGCTGCGTTGAGGAATACACATCACTATATGCGCAGGATGCGAAGTGTTATTTACTCTGCATTCAGATTTTGCACTTGTGCAACAAAAGAAAAGGACCCTTTGGGACGCAGACATAGTGGTTCAACATCACCACTGCTTATTTTAGATGCTAAGCATCTTATAAGCGCGCTTGATTCAGTTCAGGTTAGTTGTAGGGCCTTTATGCCATTGTGCCCAATTATAGAAATGCCGTGACGAACAACGTAAAACAGAAGCTGCGCTTTGCGACCACTGAATTTGCCATTGTCCCAGAAAGAGCCACGCACAGCGATATAATAACGGTTTGAATAATAAAGCGAGAAAACGCGAGGAGCAAGAAGAAGCGAAACGCCAGGAAGATGTTTGTTTTATGAAGGCTTCCTCGGATTAAACTGAGACGGATGAACCTGAGTTGTGAAATTGAGTCGATTTCACAACAGAAATGTGTATATGTTGAGTGATTCCTAAAGGGAAAACAAGAAAAAAGTGAGCCCCGTAACGGTCTGCATCAAAGTGTGACACCTCAACAGTGGCTCACGAGAGATGGGGGTAAGGAGAGATTAGAAGAATAGGATTAAAAGGCATATAGATAGAAAGAGCAAGGGAAAATTGAGGCGCAGGGACAGCGAGCGACGGAAGAGGAAATAGAAAAGATGAACACGGTCGCAGGAGTCTGAGAATGGAGTACCACTCGGCCGGAGCTCTTGTCGGCTTCAGGAATGGCGTAGGGGGAGCCCAGTCGGCCAGATCTGCGCTGTCGTCGGAGATCACGGGGGAACCACCGGTCGGCCTGAAATTCAGAAAGCAAGTCCCGGAAATGTGTATATAGAATGTGGACCACATCACGTGCTGGATGTTAGATGGCCTGAACATACTCTGCAGGGCCATAGGGTGTCGGAGTAGTGTTGTCGAGCTCAAGTTGATGAACCTCTCCATGCGCCAACAGTTTCTCGTTACAATCGCGTTTAAAGCAACTTTTCCGATTGCAGAATGAACAACGCTTGTCTAGACTGGGCATCAAGACCTGAAAGCGTTGTTGTTCGGAGATTCACTGAGAACGACCCTGTAACGAATGTGAAACGCTATCACGTGTCGAAGCACCATGTTCGGTTTCAGGGGTGAAGCTCTTTATAGCGACATCCGTTCGTCTCACGTAGTTGTAGTAGTAATGTGTAACTAGTCATACATTTTTACCTTTAAGGTGGTACCGGTGGGAGATTTCTTCTGTGCACTGTTTAACAATAAAAAATTCGCAGCGTGCGCGTTAACTAAAAGCCGAATTCTCCTGTCTCTCATTTCTCCTTAGCAGCCATTGGCATGAACATTGAGCACTATCTGGCAAGAAAGGGTTGCTACGTTATACTCGCTGGGCGTAACCTTGTTGGTTTTAGAAAGGTTTAGCGAGCATTGGATCGCAGTGTCATGAATACAGTGAACTAGTATACACCATGAACTCGAGGTGGTTAAAGGTGGGAAGTAGCCACGAAGCGCAAGCAGTAAGAAAGTGTGTGTGTGCCTCCTCTAGTTCAGTCCTTGAAATGTACGCTCGATGGCGGTGCTTCTATATGAGGAATATATGATGAAAAGATGCAAGATGGTGGTATTTGGAGGGTTTAATAGGTGGACGACAGACACACACAGAGATGCATGGACGGACGCATGAGTGACTGCACGGACGGATGGACGCAGGAGCGCATGCATCGACGAACGCAGGGACGGACGCACAGATGGACGTGTTGACGCAAGAACAGACGCATGCACGGATGGGCGCATCGACGCACGGGTGGCCACACAGACACACGCATGGACGGACGGAAGCAAGAACGAATGTACAGACGGATGCTTCGCCCCACTCTCCATCATTCACTCCGTGGATATGCCACCATTTTTTAGGGCATGCGATTTGTTTTGTTTAGAAAAAAAATATTGCCACAAACGTCAATAACACTCAGCAGAACATTTCCTTCTTAGACATACTCTAACGAAGATGACAAAACAGACGTCGTTTACATGAACCTGGATATGAGATGACGTTGAAAGAACACGTTCAGTCGATGGTTCACACAAACACAACCACAAAAAATACTTAAGGCATACAAGAGACACAATAAAACATGAATATGTACATTTTGCATAATTACATGTTGGCATGCCATTTCGGCCGGCGCATCGACACATCAGCCTACCAATACCAGGCCGGCCGAAAGACAAGTTTCACTCGTTCGTCACAGACCGACACAAAAGGGCAAGACCAGTGCCGAAGAAATTTCTCTTCACCAAGGAAGAAGAGCTCCTCCGACAAAACAGACAGCAGCTCCGAGTACAATCGTTCTAGAATCGGGTAGAGCGCGCGGCGGCGGTGGCATGCTGCAACCGTCTCGCAGCGGTTGCGCGAGAGGCAGAAAGAGCCAGCAACAATGAGAAGAAAAGCGAAGCGGCCTCGCGAACAACGCCCAGAAGAAACGAAGCGATTTACTCTGAGGCAGCGAAATCCGGCATGTACAACTCTAAAAAAAAACACGAGCAATGACACAATGCGTCAGAAAATGCTGATTTGTTTCCCGAAGGGAGCAGTTCGGACATGTTTCTGACTGGATCATTCTCCACCTTTCGAGGCGGTCGAGAGTGGGCAGCACACCCCATCCCAGGCGCTACATGAAGTCCCGAAGGTGTCCAGGCAGAAAACTAGCCGTAATCCTGCTCCCAGACATGCTCCGTTTAGAGCGAGCACGGTGGGCTGGCGGGACCAACAGAAGCAACAAAGCAGCAGTTGTCTCAACTCTGTGGTTGTTCATAACATCTATGCCAGGACAGCTCGACTTGACATGGCAA
Organism: Rhipicephalus annulatus; assembly: GCA_013436015.1. NCBI lineage: Eukaryota > Metazoa > Arthropoda > Arachnida > Ixodida > Ixodidae > Rhipicephalus > Rhipicephalus annulatus. The sequence goes on from WOVY01004264.1 coordinate 88,415, forward strand.
AAAATGCAACAGTTGTTGCATAAGAGGTCTGCCGCTAAGGGGCTGAGCCACTCGGACGCCTCTCGAATGGGTTCTGCCAGTTTTAGATGCGGAGCATCTAATACTCGAGGCTTGTAGTGCGGCGCCGTCCGCAAGCTTCCTCCTCCTTCTTCCACCATCTGTGCATCCCTTCCTCCTCTACACACCACGCGTGCTTCACTCCTCCACCATCTGTGCACCCTTCCTCCTCTACACACCGCGTGCGCTTCTCCTCTTCACGAACATTCGCTAGCTGTATAATGTAGCGCGCATGCGCCGTCACGCTTCGAAAACATCGGCAGCTGACGCGCGCGCATGCGCCGTTGCGCTTCTTCCCCTTCTCGAACATTCGACAGCTGACGCGCGCATGCACCGTCACCCACCATCTGTGCCGTGCGCGCTTCTCCCCTTCGAGAACATTCTACAATTCTCCTGATTCTCCAGTGGACGCGCATGCGCCGTCGCGCTTCGAGAACATTCAACAGCTGACAGTGCATGCGCCGTCGCGCTGTATATATACTAAAGGTTGGCGCTCGCTCGCTCAGTTGCCGCTCGTCGGTTGGTTTGTATAGCGCGTCGACGTCCAAGGTTGCGGTGAAATGAATTCCAACGAATCCACAAACACAATGATCGACGTCCCTTCGACCAGCGCCGCCCTTTCGCATACGTGTGTACGTGTTCACTCATTTAACACCCCCTCCTACAACCACGTTAACCAATTTAGCCATCGACCCAAGTAAGTCGCAATTTAACACCCCATTTCACAACCACGTTAACCAATTTAGCCATCGACCCAAGTAAGTCTCACTTTAACACCCCGTTAACCAATTATATGCTCCGCATCCTCCTCAGTGTTCCCCCGAGGGAAGCTGCGGGCAATCTTTTTTCACTTTCGCGGCTGAATAAGGAGAGTCCCGGGATTAAAGACCATCACAGCTGTCGCCAGACGATCACCCGATTCGTCCGATGCCAGGATATGCCAGGTGGGCCTACTTTGTTTTGAGCCATGACACTTCTTTTAAGTTCCCACAACGGCGTCGAGAGACGCTCTAGGTGCCGACCAGTGCGGATGCGCGAAGATCGGCTCCTGCTTTCAAGAATGCTTTCCTGTCGTATTCACAAATTTTTCGCCGAGTTTTTAGTCCCATCGTGTGCCTAAGTTCTCAAGAAATCAACAGATACCACCTTTGTGCTGGTGAGTGGACTTTTAAACCGTTTTGGGGACATTTTCACACGGCAACGCCACCGGGGGATTTAAGCCTAACCAGGGAGGCGATTGTCGCCGATGCGCCGACCCGGCGCCGGCGTGACTCAACGCTCTGCGCGTTCCAGGACCTGCAACTGAGAATGGAATACCAAGTAGATGAAGAGGACATCTCTCCAGAGGATTGCACGGAAAACATGGGTTGGAAGGAAGCCGAAACGAGACGCTCAAGGAATAAGCGAGCCGCGGTTAGCGTTCCTGCTGCCAAGGGTTCGACCAAGGCTGGCATTGCGGGAGATGCTCGAGCCAGTCGTAGTAGGTATGACACCAAGCATACAATCGTGCGAGCTGGACGCATGCCGCCACTACCTAAGGACTTCAGCAAGATTGTGCTACGACCACGTGGAGAATTAAATATCTCGAGAATTGGCACTGGAGCCGTGGCAGACGCGATAGTACTGGCGGCCGGCATCAAAGAGGAGGAGGCCATGCAGGACATCATCTGTTCCAACTTGCAGCAGAACATTATGGTGGCAAGCACTCCGGACCAAGACAGAGCTTCAAGATACCTCAAGGTCAAGAAATTGACATTGGAGGCAAAGTTTTTGAGGTTAGCGCGTACGCCGCGGCACCCCACGATACTTGTAAAGGAGTGATTCGCGGGATCTTCGTAAGCGATACTCAGGAGATTTTGACCCGAAAGATTGTGAACGCGAACAACCCGCTCGCGCTGCAGGCGAAGAGAATCAAGGACACCGGGACAATCATCATAGCGTTTGAAGGACACAAGGTGCCCAGATTCGTGAGATATGGACCTTCACTTTTGCAGTGCTCCCTCTACCGCAAGAACATCGATATTTGTTACGTCTGTGGAAAGCTAGGACATCGGTCTGACGTCTGCCGAACCCAGCTGAAACAGCCTGCAGAGGCTGCGAGATCAAGAACCCAGTTAGCCTGCACCAGTGCAATCCAAGATGCAGGCTGTGCGACGGTCATCATCCCACGGCAGACAAGGAGTGCAAGAACAGGTTCTTAGTGCCATACGTCGTCAGACGCAGGCGTTGGGAAAGACCGCGAGCAGCCGCAGAAGCCCGGGACGCATCAATCACATCGAGTCTAGACATCAACGACAAGCAGCTTATTCCAGCCTACGGGACCCAGAGCATCCAGACTACACAAGAATAGGAAAGGCGGCCCCACTCCAGGGGGAGGTCATGTTCCAGAAGAGGTTCTAGACACAAGGCCCGCTCCCAATCGCGGGGGCGCTCGAGTTCTCAAGGTCACCATCAGGGTCGGGATCAGCCTGGGCGGCACCCGAATGGCCAGCTGCCTGGCGTTCAGTTCGAGATCACAGCTTCACACCCGGGGAGGACGCCTGCAGTTACTTCCAAAGGCAGCTGGGCTGAGCGAGTGCGCAACGGCGGGGCAGAGGTGATGACAGGTAAGCTGCAGGAGCATGATAGAATTGCACAGCTAGAGCAAGAAAACGCGAGACTTAAAAATCGAATGAGAGGCTATCAGCTGAGTTAAAGGAAATAAAAATTCTTCTCACTAAGCTAACCAGCGCGCAATCTTCACAGCCAATGCCTCAGCCAGTTGATGTCCCTGTGGCTGAAAACGTGGGGGACTCGAGGACCACAAAAAAGAGGGCAGTCATGGCAGAACACGTGAAAGCCAACCAAACGACCATGTCAGATATGAAAGAGGTGTTTGACACGCTCAGCAAAGTAGTAGCCAATCTTAGCGAGCAGATGGGTAGGCTACAATCAAGCGTGGTGGCACTGGAAGAGCATATGACTTTGCGCATTACAAAAGTCGAAGCATATCTGCACAACACAGCAATGCCTCCTCATGCACCAAGCTCACCCCTTCGGCCACCAATACTAGTGGTTCCAAACCTGTCGACAGGTGCAGCATCAGGCTCTGGCCGCCCATGTAATAACCATGATGGCAGCGCTACGTGAAGCATTTCGTATCTGGCAATGGAACTGTAGAGGTTACCTTAAAAAGAAGGCAACCCTGCAGCAGTATATCAGGAGCAGCCAAGAAAAGCCTCATATTATATTATTACAAGAGACCCTTTCACCGCAAGCAACATTGCCTGGATTCCAGCCTGTAATAGGGGATACTGAAGGGAGGGGAGTCTGCACCTTCGTATGCAACAAACTAACGCACGTAACCCACGGCCTCAAGATAGAAGCAGGCCGGTTGGAACACGTCTTGGTAGAGATTGTGCCGGGTACCAGCAACCGTCAGAGCATTTTCGTTATTAATATATACAGCAGTTCAAAGGAACAAAAGCAAGGGTTCAAGACGGTTCTAAAGAAAGCTGTTAATATCGCCGGGGAATGTCCACTCATCATAGCAGGTGATTTCAACGCCCCTCATCATACATGGGGTTACAAGTACAACACTGGGAAAGGAAATCGACTTTGGCAAAGTGCCAGTGAACTTGATCTCACCCTAATCACAGACCCCAGCCTACCAACAAGACTTGGTACATCTTGCAGCAGGGATTCCACCCCGGACCTTACATTTGGAAGGAACATCAAGAAGGCCCAGTGAATGAACCTTGCTGTAGACCTAGGGAGTGACCACTGCATTCTTGCCGCTACCTTCTCCGTGGAGCGTAAAAAGCAAAGAGAATTCCACTTCACAGACTGGGATAAGTTCAAGAAGATAAGGATGGAAAGGGAACAAGATGGCCACAGACAAGGCTTGGAGCAGTGGGTCAAACACAGATTAAAGATGACATCAAATCCGTCTCCTCCACCATTACCACAGATTTTCCGGTTGAAAGAATGGATAGCCGGCTCGCTCATCTTCTTGAGGCAAAGCAAGCACTACTGAACCGTTGGAAGGGTCAGCGCCTGAACCGAAGGCTGAGGAAGAAGATAGCTGAGGTAAACAGATCAGTCGAGGAACATTGTCGCGCACTATCGAGGCAGCAATGGGACGAAATCTGCAACTCCGTCGATGGTCAGATGCGCAATGGCAAGACATGGAATATGTTAAAGCATCTCCTCAACGAAAACACCACCAAAACAAATCAAAAGCATGTTATCGCTCGAATTTTGCATAAAGAGATAGGGCGCGCTAGAGAACAGCAAGTTGTCCAGCAGCTCGTGCATAAGTACCTCCCAATCAAAAGAGGATTAGCACCACCACGTAGACAGTACCAGGGCACGCCAAATCTAGGTCTTGAGGGCGACTTTAACATCGAGGAGATCAGAAGAGCCTAGCATGATCTCAACGGCAGGTCGGCCCCTGGCCCGGACGGTATATCAAACAAGGCCCTACGTAACCTTGATGACAATTCAATTGAAACCCTGAGGGATATGATCAATTTAGCATGGAAAGAAGGCAGGGTGCCAGAGCAGTGGAAGCTGGCCAGCACGATCCTTATTCATAAGCCAGGAAAGCCTCCTAACTTGGACAACATGAGGCCAATATCCTTGACATCATGTATCGGCAAGGTCGCAGAACATGCCATACTGCACAGGATAAAACAAGTACTTGGAAGATAACGACATATATACACACAATATGGTTGGATTCAGGGCAGGGCTATCCACACAAGATGCATTGAAGCTTATCAAACACCAGGTCATTGACAATGAAACCAGAGACGTGAGAGCCATTCTGTGCCAAGATCTAGAAAAAGCATTTGACAACATCCACCACTCATTCATACTCGAAGCAATTTCCAAGCTTGGTCTAGGGAAAGCCTTCTATGACTACGTATGGTCCTTTCTTACAGATCGGAAAGCCGTGATGAAGATTGCAGATATCGAGACCGCAGCAATCTAACTAGAAGCAAGGGGCACGCCACAAGGGGCAGTGATTTCACCAATGCTGTTCAACATTGCCATGATTCGACTGTCAAAGAAATTATCGAGCATTGAAGGATTGAAGCACAGCATCTACGCAGATGACATTACCATCTGGTGCATAGGTGGAAGCGAAGGGCAGATTGAGAGCGCTCTGCAAGAGACGATTGACACCGTAGAAGACTACCTTCGCCCTTCCGGGCTCAAGTGCTCCTCGAGTAAGTCAGAACTTTTGCTTTGTCGGACTGCACGCCGGGGACCAAAGCCCAGGGGATGGAAGCCGTTAAACCAGATAGACATCCACCTCCGTACAAATTAAGGGGATTCCATCCAGAGGGTCGACTCCATCAAAGTCCTGGGAATGCTGATAGAGTCTACCGGCGCCAACAGCAAATGTATAGCCAAGTTAACTCGGAAAACCGACAGTGCGTTGCACCTCATACGCAGAGTGGCCAACAAAAGAAATGGGATCAAGGAAGACAACCTCATCAGGTTGATGGACGCGTTTGTTCTAAGTCACTTCACATACGAGGCAGCAATGCACAACTGGTCAAGAGCAGAGTCCGAGACACTGAATGTGCTCCTCAGGAAAGTTATCAAGAAGGTCCTGGGGCCTAACCATACATACCAGCACCGAGCGTCTGCTTGAGCTTGGCATACACAACACGCTCGAAGAAATAGCAGAAGCCCAAGAGAGAGCGCAGTTTGCAAGGTTATCTACTACAAGGTCGGGGAGAATGATCCTGCAGGAGCTGGGCCAACACCCAATAGCAATTACATGCAATTACAACGATATCCCTGACAACATCAGGGAGACTTTCACGGTATCTCCTATACCGAGAAACATGCATCCAGAACAC